>CAUYUD010119264.1:0-72371 GCA_963575295.1 Alouatta caraya | reverse complement strand
TAGCTAAAATCCACTAATTTGTAATACAAAAAAAAAAATCAATAAAAATATCCCATAACAGAATTTCAAAAACACAATACACTCAGAAATTACTAATCTATAAAAATTAAAAAATATATTTATTATTATTTTTTTTTTTTTTGAGACAGAGTCTCACTCCATCACCAGGCGCCAGGCTGGAGTGCAGTGGCGCGACCTCGGCTCACTGCAACCTCCGCCGCCCGGGTTCAAACAATTCTCCTGCCTCAGCCTCCTGAGTAGCTGGGACTACAGGCATGCACCACCACGCCCGGCTATTTTTTTTGTATTTTTAGTAGAGACGGAGTTTCACCATGTTGACCAGTATGGTCTCGATCTCTTGACCTCGTGATCCGCCCGCCTCGGCCTCCCAAAGTGCTGGGATTACAGGCGTGAGCCACCGCGCCCGGCCGCATCATGCTTTTAAGGCTGATCTGTGTCACAGCATGTGTCAGCACGTCATCCCTTTTGAAGGCTGAATAATATTCCACCGTGTGCATTGATTGCCTTTTGTTTATCCATGTACCTGTTGACTGGTTTAGCCTCTGTCTAAAGTATTGTCATCACACCAAATAGAAACCCCGTACTCATTAAACAGTCACTCCTCATTCCCTCCTTCCCCCAGTCCCTGGCAACCATCCATCTGCTTTCTGTCTCCATGGATTTACCTATCCTGGACAGTTCATGTAAGTGGAATCCTGTAATAGTGATACTTTGCCTCTGGCTTCTTTCACTTAGCAAAATATTTTCAAGATTCACCCAACTATGGCATATATCAGCACTTTATTCTTTTTTATGGCTGAATAATATTCCATTGTATGGATAGATCACATTTTGTTATCCATTCCTTGTTGATGGACATTGTAGTTGTTTCCATCTTTTGGCTGTTGTGAAGAGGGCTGCTGTGAACATCTGCATACCAGGATTTGTTTGAGCACCTGTTTTTAATTTGGGGATGTATGCCTAGAAGTGAAATTGCTGAGTCCTGTGGTCATTCTAGGTTTCACTTTCTTGAGGAGCCCTAACCCAGTCTTTACATGATGATCTCTTCACCATCGCATGGTGAGCTCTGGGAAGCAGGGGCCAGATCGGCTTTGTTCTTCGTTCTGATCCCAGGCTCCAATTCAAAGCTCGACCCTCAGTAGGCACTTAGTGAATGCTTGCTTAATGAGGAAGCAGGGGAATTAAGAGACTTTGGGCTGACCTCCCTAGCTGTGGAGTTGCTGGGCATGTTCGAGGCTGGGCAGCAGGTCTGGGACTGAACTCCATGGGGGTTTTATCAACAGATGGGTTGAGCTGGAGATCTACAGGGTTAATTGAGCCATAGCATTTTTTGTTTTGCTTAACCCACCTTGTTAAGGGGAAGCAGAGGGCAGACCCATCTTGTGAGCTCTTCCTGGCAGGTCTATCATCCCCTCTACTCTGGGAACTAGATGTCATGAACACTATTTTACAGCTGAGGAAACCGAGGCTTGGGGAAATAAAGGGTACATGCCTGGTAATGGGCAGGGCTGGGATTTGAACCGAGAAGGCCGCAGTCTTCCCCCAACACGATGAGATTCCTTTGGATGTAAAATATCACTGGGCGCTCCCAGGAATGTAGCATGGGTTTGGAAATTTACAGGGCAGCTTATATCCCTTCCACCTTTGTCTGACGTGATGCTGATGATAATGACAACTTGTTTTTCACCTTATGCCTGGCACGTAATTTCCTTAGGTCATTTCATTCAGTCCTCACCATCTCCTCACTAGGTAGATATTATTCTCCCCAATTTACACATTAGGAAACTGAGGCTCACATGTGCACTTGCTCACAAAGGCCTGACTAGTAAGAGGCAATGCTTGTATTTAAATGCAGGCCAGCCTGACATGGTGGCTTACACCTATAATTCCAGCATCTTGGAAGCCATGGCAGGTGGATTGCTTGAGTCCAAGCACTCAAGACCAGCATGGGAAAGATAGTGAGACCCCCAATCTCTACAAAAAAATTAAAAAATTAGCTAGGTGTGGTGACACATGCCTGTGGTCCCAGCTACGCAGGAGTCTGAGGTAGGAGGATCGCTTGAGCCCAGAAGGTTAAGGCTGCAGTAAGCTGTGTTCATACCACTGCACTTCAGCCTGGGTGACAGAGTGAGACCCTGTCTCAAAAAAAAAAAAAAAAAAAAATGCAGGCTTTGGCCAGATGTGGCAGCTCATGTCTGTAGACCCAGCACACTGGGAGGCTGAGGCAGGAGGATCACTTGAGCCCAGGAGTTTGAGACCAGTCTGGGTAACATAATGAGACCCTGTCTCTACAAAATGTTGGTGGCACATGCCTGTAGCCTCACCTGCTTGGGAGGCTGAGGCAGGAGGATTGCTTGAGCCCAGGAGTTCAAGGCTGCAGTAAACTATGATTGTACCACTGCATTCCCATTGGGGTAACAGAGCAAGACACTGTTTCTAAAATACATATATACATACATACATACAACCACAGGCTTCTGTCTCCAACCTTCACTCACTCTACTCCTGGCAGCAAGCTGTTGCAACCTCTTTGCTGCATCTTGGAGGCAAATGTCATTCTCTGGGAGCCAGGGACATCTGAGAAGATTCTGGGTCCCTTCCAGAGGGTCTTGGTGTCCCAACAATCCTGAGCCACTTCTCCGAATCTTGTGCTCTTCTGGCATTCCAGCCTGTTCCACTTGGCATGCTGAGCTCCGTGAGAAAAGATGGCATCGTCTTCCAGAAGGCTGAGGTGGTACCTGCCAGGAGGAGGCAAAGATGATGTCGCCAGGAAGGTGACACTGTTGGCAAGTTGAGCTTCATCTATTTCTAAAAATTCTAGGGTTTTCAAACCTTGTGCCCATCATCCCTGAAGTGTACAGGAAAGAAGAAAGTGGTTCCAGCAATAAAGAATGAATTTCTTCCGAGGCGCTGTCCACAGCAAGGGACCTGTTTCCAGAGGCTGGAAGAATGATGAGTCGGTGTCCTTTGCCATGCAAGTCAGGATGATATGTCTTGGGGGCATTTCTCTGCTAAAGAAAAGAAGCATGACACCAAGTTAGAATTAGGGGTGTTCTTGTGGCAAATGAAGTCCTGGAAGTTACTGGGGCTGGAAGTCAATCACTTTGCTGCAGCTCGGGGAAAACCGTAAGCAGTGTTCTCTCATACTGTAGTTAGTCTGTCTCATTCTGCCTGTTGCTGGGCCGCCTCTGGACAAGAGCCCTCTAATAAGCTGTCACCATCATCAGCTGGCTGTGAGAGTGATGGGGGGACAGTAGGGAGGCTTTTCTCCCCCTTGATTAAAGTTGATGTGTTTCCTCATCCTATTTAAAGTGACTATTCTGTGTGTGTGTGCATGTTGGCGTGAGTGTGTGCATGTTGGTGTGAGTATGTGTATGTTGGTTTATGGGTTTGTGTGTGCATGTTGGTATATGTGTGTGCATGTTGGTGTGTGTGCATGTTGGTGTACGTGTGTTGGTGTGTGTGCATGTTGGTATGTGTGCATGTTGGTGTGAGTATGGATGTGTGTGTGTATGTTGGTGTATGTGTGTGCATGTTGATGTGTGTTTGTGTGTGCATATTTGTGTATATGTATGTTTGCATATTGGTGTGAGTGTGTATGTTGGTGTGTTTTTGGTGTGAGGGTGTGTGCATGTTGGTGTGTATGTGTGCATATTGTGTGTATGTGCATGTTGGTGTGTGTGCACTCACAGTGCAAACCAACATTTGCGTTGGTGCCTTCACTTCCACAGTGCTCAGTTATTTTTAGGGATGACGCAGCCCACATCAAAATAACTGGTTATTTTTATGATTGGGTGAATCAATCACATTATGACATATCCCAGATCTGGAGAAATAGCAGCCAATCAGCAGTGAAGACATGGAGTAGGATGATTCAGACAGAGGGACAGAACCAGAGGGGCAGGGGCCGAGGGGCTGGGAGAGGCTGCTGAGTTGATTTAGGTGACAGATTCCTAATAATAGCTCTCGTGGTTTACTCTCTGCCTGGCACAGCGCTAAACACTTTGCATGTAGGATCTCTTGCAATTTTGCAAGAATCCTCTGAGATAGAGGCTCCCAATATCCCTATTTTACAGATAAAGATGCTGAGGCCCGAAAGCTAAGCAGCGTGCCCAGGTGTTGCATGTAGTGTAACCAGCTCTGTTTGACTCCATAACTGCAATTCTTTTTTTTAATTTTTGAGATAGGGTCTCACTCCGTCACCCAGGCTGGAGTACAATGGTATGATCTCGGTTGACTGCAGCCTCGACCTCCTGGGCTCAAGCCATCCTCCTGCCTCAGCCTCCTCGAATAGCTGGGACTACAGGACAGGCATACACCACTGTGCCCAGATAATTTTTTTTTTTTTTTGTAGAGACTGTGTCTCACCATGCTGCCCAGGTTCGTCTCAAAACTCTTGAGCTCAAGTGATCCACCTGCCTTGGCCTCTTGAAGTACTGGGATTACAGTCATGAGCCACTGCGCCTGTCCACAACTGCAATGCTTAATCATTGCTCTCTTTGCATCTTACTGAGGGAATGCCAGATCTTTCACCTTCTAGAAGCCCCATGTATTTATACAGAGGTCACTCATTGTGGACATAGTGCTGTGTAATCCATCTTTTGGAAGTAGAGAGAAATAGAGAGAGAAGTAGAAAAGAAGTTTCTGGTTCTGAAATACACAGAGTGCATTTAGTTAGTGAATTAAAATGTTGATGTTTGTTACAACACAATCCATGCATCTGGGCAGTGTAGCATGGACTGCAGTGGAGTTTTCGATCGCTGATGCCTCCGTTCCTCAGCCTCCTCCATGCCTCACTCATCACCATGTCCCACTCAAATGTCCTTCAAGTTGGTATATGCCTCTGCTCCCCTCCCACCTCCTCCAGCAGCCAGAGTGACCTTTGTAGAAAGTACCTCTGATCATGTCACTCCTTGGCTGAAAACCCCTCAGTGTCATTTCCACAGACTGGATGTTCCAATCCCACTGAGCTGTTTGGTTTTTCTTGCCAATCATTCATTCACTCAGTAAATATTCGAGGATCTGTTAAAATGTAACAAGCTCCATTCTAGGCAGTAAACAAGATAGACAAACTTTCTGCTTTTAAGGAGCTTATATTCCAGTTGGGGGAGACAGATAGTCAATGAATAAACTGGAAAATATCAGAGGATGACTCAGGGCTGTGGAAAAAAATGCATCTTTGATATAATCAGGAGTGACTGGGAGGTCAGGGGAGGCTTCCTTGAGAAGGTAACATGTAGGCTAAGGATCTTTGTGACAGGAAGCAAGCTCCTGAAGGGTCTGGAGGAGGAAAAGCTTTGCAGATAGGGAGGAGCAAGTGACAAGGTCCTGGGGTGAGTTGGTGGGCTTAAAGGAGAGAAGGAAGGTCAGTCAGGCGTGGTGGCTAACGCCTGTAATCCCAGCACTTTGGGTTGCCGAGGCAGGCAGATCACAAGGTCAGGAGTTCGAGACCAGTCTGGCCAACATATTGAAACCCCGTATCTACTAAAAAATACAAAAATTAGCCGGGTATGGTGGCATATGCCTTAGTCCCAGCTACTCAGCAGGCCGAGGCAGGAGAATCGCTTGAACCCGAGAGGCAGAGGTTGCAGTGAGCCAAGACCACACCTCTGCACTTCAGCCTGGATGACAGAGCAAGACCCTATCTCAAATAAAGGATGGTCTGTGCATCAGGAGATGAGAGATGGGGCATGGTCGAGGTGGGCGAGGTGGAGAGAGGTGGGCTGTGCTGTGATGAGGGAGAGTTGCAGGCAATTAGAAAGAATTTGGATTCTAAGAGTAATAGGGAGCCATTGAGGTTTATAGGAGGGGAGTGAAGGTCTGATACATGGTTATAAAAGATCCGTTGTTCTAGTCAAATGGATTATAGAGGAGCTAGAGGGGAGTCAGAGAGACCAGTTGGGAGGCTGCTGCAGTTGTCCAGGTGTGAGATGAGGGTGTCTGGGACTGGGTCACAGCAGTGCTGATGGACAGAATAGATGGATTCCAGGAATGTGCACAGAGGTTAGCGTGGATGGGTCTTACTGTGGGGTGGGAGGGAAGGAGATTTATCAAGGATTACTCTGTTTAAGAAAAATAAACCGTGGGCTACTAGAATCACTAAGCAAAGTGGAAAGTTACACTGGCAAACCTGCCTCCCATTTTATTCCAAAATAAGATAGCTACGAAGATCAAAAAGTGACATACCTCTCTCACAGTTTGCCCACGAGGAAATTCCCTGTGGGCCTCAAGATCTTTACCCTAAAACAGTTCTGTTGAATTTCACCCTGGCAACATAAACGGATAGCTCATCTTCACAGGTGCGGGAGGGAAAGTCATCCCTCTGCTCACTTGAAACAAATGCATATCTGATTGCTTCCTCTGCCCTATTTTTGTAAAAATGCGGATTCACAGCGCCAGACTGAATTCAAAAGAATGCAACCTTTTGTCTGTTATCTACCTGCCCCTTGCTTAGAGTTGTCCCCCTTTCTGGACGGAACCAATGGACATCTTACACATGCTGCTTGATGTCTCATGTCTCCCTAAAATGCATAAAAGCAACCTGTATCCCGACCACCTTGGGCACATGTTGTTAGGACCTCCTGAGGCCGTGTCACAGGCATGTCCTTAACCTTGGCAAAATACACTTTTTAAATTGGTTAAGACCTGTCTCAGATATTGGGGCTCACAACTCTTACGCTTTGGTCCCATGCAGTGGAGTGGAATGCAGTGCTATATATGGAGTTTGGAAATCTTGGGAGCTTGGCGGG
Organism: Alouatta caraya; assembly: GCA_963575295.1. NCBI lineage: Eukaryota > Metazoa > Chordata > Mammalia > Primates > Atelidae > Alouatta > Alouatta caraya. The sequence goes on along the minus strand of CAUYUD010119264.1, from coordinate 65,601 downwards.
GGTCCAGGTGTGATAGTGCAGGGTCAGCCCAGGGCGTTGGTCCAGGGTGCAGTGTGTCTTCCTCCAGATATCTCTAAGATTTAGCAAAAATGTCATGTCCCAGAAACCCTTCTGACCAGCCAGACATGCTGTGTGTCTGTGTGTGGACAATACTTTGCAGGCTTTATGAGTTGTCTGTTACCTGTGTTTTTTTTTTTTTGAGATGGAGTCTTACTCTGTTACTCACGTGGTATAGTGATGCCATCTCAGCTCACTGCACCCTCCATCTGCCGGGTTCAAGCAATTCTCCTGCCTCAGCCTCCCTGGTAGCTGGGACTACAGGTACATGCCACAATGTCTGGCTAATATTTTTGTATTTTTAGTAGAGACAGTTTCACCATGCTGGCCAGGCTGGTCTCGAACTCCTGACCTTGTGATCCGCCCGCCTCTGCCTCCCAAAGTGCTGGGATTACAGTGCTGGGGTTACTGCGCCGGCTTGTTTACCTAATTTTGCTGTGAGCTCGGCAGGAATGGGGACCTTGTCTGTTTTGTTTCCTGCTGTGTCTCCAAGTACCTGACACTCAGTAGTGCTTTGTGCAACTGAATGGGATTCTTACAGAAGGAATCGGTAGAGAGGAGGGGCTTCCCTCAAGCAGTTTTGAACGCTCTGAGGGGTAGGGAGGAACTGAAAGATAGGAAAGAGGCCGGCACACAAGTTGGCAGGAAGAGTCATGTCGTAGAAAAAGATCCAAACATGGGCTTAACTCATCTGGGCTCAAACCCTAGCTCTGTTTCTTTCTGCTCTGTGACCTTGGCCAACCTACTTTGCCTCTCTGAGTCTCAGTTTTGCCACCAATTAAAAGAGAATCATGGTAGCTGCCTTGCAAGGTTGCCCTGGTGGATAAATGAGACAACAGAGGTGCGAGATCTCAGAGGATGCCTGGGGGAAAAGTAAGTATGTGCCTGAATTAGAATCTGAAAGGTCTGAGCAAAGCTGGCTCCACGCAGCCTCCCCTAATCATGCCACCTGGGTCTTCTCTGGTCACAATCACTGACAGGGAGAGGGCTTTGCGGAATGTATCTACTTCAGATTTCTCTTTTGCCTTACAAAAGGCATCCACCTACCGCTTTATGGAGTGAGAAGGAAAGGTCAGAATTATAGGTGCTTGGAGACTAATTCGCAGTGAGATGTATGAAGTTTAGCAACTTCGTTTTTAAAACCCTGAAAGTTCTTCATCTCAAAGTCTAGACAAATTGCAAAATGAATCACTGGACCAGCAGCAACAGCACCACCTGAGAACTTGTTGCAAATGCAAAATTTCAGACCTCACCCCAGATCCAGGGTATGGGAAACGTAGGGGTGGAGCCTAAGATTGTTTTACTAAGCTCTCCAGGGAATGCAAATACATGCTCAAGTTTGAGATCTATGGGCCTCTTTCTTGTTAATGGAAAGAGAATCATAGAATGTTCAAGTTGAGAAGGTCAGTGTTATCTTCTAGTCCAGGTCATTTGAAATGTGTTCTGGAGGCCAGGTGAGGTGGCTCACGCCTATAATCCCAGCACTTTGGGAGGCCAAGGCGGTGGATCATTTAAGGTGCGGATTTTGAGACCAGCCTGGCCAACATGGTGAAACACCATCTCAACTAAAGATACAAAAATAAAATAAAATTAGCCTGCCCTGGTGGTATGGCACCTGTAATCCCAGCTACTTGGTAGGCTGAGGCAGGAGAATTGCTTGAACCTGGGAGGCGGAGGTTGCAGTGACCCAAGATCACATCACTGCACTCCAGCCTGGGTGATAGAGTGAGACTCCGTCTCAAAAAAAGTGTTCTGTACAACATTGGAGCTCAAGTCCTACTCTGCAGGACTTGTCAGAGCCTTTAATATGCTAATATGCTTTGTTAATCTCCGGTGAAGGGTTATAGCAAACAGTCTTTTTCAGATTTGCTTTCAGGACTCATATCCTATGGTACTCATATGCTATGTTTGGAAAACACAGATCTAGTCCAATCTCCTGTCAAGTGGATAATTTGATGTTATCTTCTGTAAATTTCTGGTTATTCAGCCTTTCCTCCAAGGCTTCTAGATACAGGGAGTTGCTGACCTTATGAGGTCATCCATTTCTTTTGTTTCAGAGGCAATCTTGGTAACTATTAGCTTTTGCCTTACAGTAAGCTAAATCTGTTTTCCTTTAATTTCCTCTTGGTTTTAGCTCTGAGCCCTGGAACCTCCTAGAACAAGTCAAATCATCTCTGCCTGACAGCAGCAGGAAGGCAGCTGTTCATTTTCCATCTCTTCCCAAGACTTCTCTTTTCTGGTTCCCATCCCATAGACATGGTCTGACTTTTGTAGCTAGTGAAGTATATAGAAATTGTTTCTTTAAAATGGCTTCCTTCCCATGTACAGTTTCAAAGGGTGATTACACAGAGCAAGTATTTATTATTGAGGCAAAGGTATCTTAAGAATCTTCTGGTGTGGTGTAGTTTGACTCCACTTCATCTATCTGAGACAGATGGTAGTTCATCCTATTAACAAAAATCTGGGGGAGATCACGCAGTCTTTCTGGTTAGTCTGTTTTGGTGAGTCCAGTGGTTTTGCTATCTGAAAGCTCCTTCTTGTGCCTAGCCACATGGTTTACTCACCCTTCCACTCCTAAACTATATTTGCACTTTGCTTTGGCCAACCAATTGACTGGCTTTCTTTTTTTCTTTGAGACGGAGTCTCACTCTGTTGCCAAGGATGGAGTGCAGTGGCGCTATCTCAGTTCACTGCAACCTCTGCCTCCCAGGTCTTGGTTCAAGCAATTCTCTTGCCTCAGCTTCCTGAGTAGCTGGGATTACAGACATGCCCCACTATGCCTGGCTAATTTTTGTATTTTTAGTAGAGGCAGAGTTTCACCATGTTGGCCAGGCCCGTCTCAAACTCCTGACCTTAGGTGATCTGCTGGCCTTGGCCTCCCAAAATGCTGGGATTAAGACGTGAGCCACCATGTCTGGCCTACTGGCTTTCTTCTTATCTCTCATTTACCCATTTATTCATTCATTCCATGCACCTCTGAGTACACATTCTATGCCTAGTATCTACAAGATGCTGCAGAGCCAAGATTGAGCAAGACCGTGTTGATCTGCACAGACCTTACAGTCTCTAAGGGAGAAGAGCAGTGATCAAATTAACACATAAATACACATTTTAAACTTGTGGTAGGTGGAGAGGCAGGGGTAGAGAGTAGTGGGGTAGGGACTAACTCAGATGAGATAATCTGGGAAGGATGCTTGTTATTTGCGCTGAGAACTGATATACGTAATTAAAACCCATTTATTATTTTTTTAATTCCATTGATTGTTTGTATTCATATAATCAGCCTCCGATTATAAACACTTGTGGCAGGGACTAGGTCTTTATATTGTGCTTAGCATAAAGTCACAGACATAGTGGTTGATGTTGAAGATATTCTGAGGTCTCACGTGTGGCTAGAAAAATTCCCTCCCTGTGGAAGAGCAAGCCATAAGCCATTCACTGTCTTAGATATCAGGTACATGAGAAAACATATAATGTTACGGTTTATTAAGTCTATTTTCATCTGAGTTTTTGCTCTCTTTCTTTTATGTTAAAGTTGTCATATGTATTACATTGACAGGCATTGAAAGGGTCCTCTTCTAATATTAAGATTTTTGTGTTTACCAGTCTTGCATGTTTTAAAGAATGCAAGAGAAGAAAAAGTCTTACAGTTTTTTAGATATTGTTCCTGTTGCTCTTCCTTCATTACTGAAGTTCTAAGTTGCTCTCTTGTATTATTTTTCTTTAAGCTGAATAATATCCTTTAGCTTTTTTTTTTTTTTTTTAAAGTTGGTTTGCTGGTGCCGAATTCTTAGTTTTTCTTATTTGAGAATGTCTTTAAAGATTTTTGTTGTTGTTTGAGACGGAGTTTCACTCGTCATCCAGGCTGGAGTGCAATGGTGCAGTCTTGGCTCACTGCAACCTCCGCTTCCTGGGTTCAAGCAATTCTTCTGCCTCAGCCTCCTGAGTAGCTGGGCTTATAGGTGCCCACCTCTATTCCCAGGGAATTTTCATATTTTTAGTAGAGACGGTGTTTCACCATGTTGGTCAGGCTGGTCTCAAACTTCTGACCTCAGGTGATCCACTTGCCTCAGCCTGCCAGAGTGCTGGGGTTACAGGTATGAGCCATCATGCCTGGCCAAAAGATAATGTTCTAAGTAGGTACTGAGATCTGCTTGAGGGTGGAGGCTGGGAGGAGGGAGAGGATGAGAAAAAAGAACTGTTGAGTACTAGGCTTAGTACTTGAGTGATGAAATAATCTGTACAACAAAGCCCCATGACACAAGTTTACCTGTACATCAGATCTGCACATGTACCACTGAACCTGAAAGAAAAGTTTTAAAAATTAAAAAAAATAAAAAATATGTTAGTATCATGGGTAATATGTAAGTGGGACAGCTTGAATGTCTGCTTAGTAAAAAGTGGAAAATATGGTTGAAAAAAATATATTTCTTTTTTGAATGTTGTTAAAATGGAATAAACGTCACAATTAATCTGCAAAAAAAAGAGATGTTCTACTAACTTTTGGCTTTCATAGTTTTGGTAAGAAATCTGTCATTCAAATTGTTGTCCCTTTATTTATAATGTAAATTATTATTTTTTAATGGCTGCTTTCAAGATTATCTTTAGCTTTCAACAGTTTGACTCGGATGTGTCTAGGCATGGTTTTCTTTGAGTTTATCCTGTGTGGGGTTTACTGAGCTTTTAGAATTTGTAAATTCATGTTTTTCACAAAATTTGGGCCGTTTCCGCCATGATGCCTTTAAGTGTTGTTTTGTTTTTTGTTGTTTTTATTCTGCGTCAATCCTTTTTGATTCTCCGCTGACATGAATGTTACATCTTTTGATATTGTCTCATTGCTCCTTGTGGCTTTTTTTTTTTTTTTTTTTTGAGACAGAGTCTCACTCCGTCACCAGGCGCCAGGCTGGAGTGCAGTGGCACGACCTCGGCTCACTGCAACCTCCGCCGCCCAGGCTCAAGCAATTCTCCTGCCTCAGCCTCCCGAGTAGCTGGGACTACAGGCGCACGCCACCACGCCCAGCTTATTTTTTTTTGTATTTTTTTAGTTGAGACGGGGTTTCACCATGTTGACCAGGATGGTCTCGATCTCTTGACCTCGTGATCCACCCACCTTGGCCTCCCAAAGTGCTGAGATTACAGGTGTGAGCCACTGCGCCCGGCCGAGGCTTTTTTAAAAAAATTAATCTGTTTTCTTCTCTTTTCTTTGGATTTGATAATTTCTGTTGACCTAACTTCACATTCACAGACTCTTTCCTTTGTCATCTTTATTTTAATATTGAGCTCATCCAGTAAATGAGAACATTTTTCACTGAATTTTGGATAGTGCATTTTTCTATTCCAGAATTTTCGTTTGGTTCTTTTGCAATAGCTTCTGTTTCTCTATGAGAATTGCTATCTTTTCATTTCAAGAGTGGTTACCCTTATCTTATGGAGCATGGTCATAATGCCTGCTTCAAAGTTTTTGTCTGGTAATTCTCACATCTGGGTCATCTCACTGTTGCCACCTGTTGGTTGCTTTTGCCTTTGAAAATTGGTCAGGATTTCCCTAGTCTTTGGCTTACCACACAATTTTTGAGTATCTCCTGGACATTTCGAATATTTTTGTGAGACTCTGGGTTTCCTTCTGGAGAATATATTGATTTTGGTTTGCTCATTTCGTTTTTCTTAAGCAGTGAGTCAGTCTGGTTAGATTCAGACTGTCAGTTCTGTCTTGCCTTCTATAGGTGGTGGTCCGATGCCAATTGAGTTCCTAAAGCCTTTGCTATGCTTCTTTTGGGTTTATTCTGAGTGTGGGCAGCATTTCACACACAGATTAGGGTTCTCCTTCTCCAGCTGTTTTCTTTTGGAGATAACTTTCACATTCTCTGGCTTTCAGGGGCCTCTTTTTCCAGTACTTTTGGCCAAAAAGATGGGGTTCTATCAGAGTTTCAGCCTCTTGCCCTGTTGCACAGACCTGAATGACTGGCCCTCTCATTGGAGGTAAAATGGTGAGAGAAAAGAAAAAAAAAATCGCTGGGTGCACATGGACTTAATGATGCAAACAGCAGACACTGGGGACTGCTAGATGGGAGAGAGCAGGAAGGTGTAAGTGCTGAACAACTTTCTATTTGGTACTGTGCTAGTTACCTGAGTGTATTCGTCTGTTCTCGTGCTGCTAATAGAGACATACATGAGACTGGGTAGTTTATAAAGGAAAGAGGCTTAATGGACTCACTGTTCCACATGGCTGGGGAAGGCCTTACAATCATGGCAGAAGATGAAGGAAGAGCAAAGGGATGTCTTCCATGGCAGCAGGCAAGAGAGCTTGTACAGGGGAACTACCATTCACAAAATCATCAAATCTCATGAGACTTACTCACTACCATAAGACACAGTATGGAGGAAACTGCCCCCATGATTCAATTATCTCCACCTGGTCCCACCCTTGACACGTGGAGATTATTACAATTCAAGGTGAGTTTGGATGAGGACACAGCCAGACCATGTCACTGGGTGATGGGATCATTCGTACCCCAAACCTCAGCATCACACAATATACCCCTGTAACAAACCTGCACATGTACCCATGAATCCAAAATAAAAGTTGAAATTATTTAAAAAATTAAAAAAAAATCTCGTGTATTCTTCCTTACCTTATTCACATAACATTGGCTTCCATTCTGAGCTTCTTGGTCCAAAGGAATGGGATGTCTTTTGGGGTCTTTGGTGCCTGTGTCATATGAATGTAGTTTTGTGTCTTGGCTGACCTTGGGGCATGACTGGGAGAGAAAAGACACACACGCACACACACAGACACTCCCCCCCCCCAAGAATTCTGTCTATACTCTCCTACTCACAGAGCTTCCTTTCCTGGTCCTCTGGCCAGAAATATGGGATACTCTGAGGTGTTTACTCCTCATTTCCAAAGCACAGTTCCTAGACCCTGCCTACCTTTTGGCCAAAACTGGGAGATGAAGGAAACTCACCAGTGCCATATTGGCCATGCTTCAGATGTGAACTCCCTGCTCTACCCAGTTACTGTCATTGACTTGTAGGAATCCTCAGGTTGTTGCCTTTTGCATTTTTTTTCCCCAGAATTTTGGGAAAGGTAGGCTTTGGTGGGCTTGCCCTATCAGGGCCAGAACCAAAACTGGGATGGGTATTTTTTAAGTGTAAACTCACTAGACCCTCAAAACAATCCTATGAGGTGGGTGACACTATCCCCATTTTACAGATGAGGAAACAGAGGCTCGGAGAAGTGAATCAGGATCTAAGCCCTCACCCGATTGCTGTTGTCATGCTACTTGACACCTTGATCAATGCGTTAACGTGATACTGAGGCTGTTTCCTTGTGTGCCTTATCCCCCCTACTCCACCATGGGACCCTTGGGGTCAGGAGCTACGTCCAACTTGGCCTTCATCCATGAAATCAAGAAGATATTAATAACCACCTTATAGTGCCATTGTAATGGTTGAATTAGGTTATATACATATAGTATTTAGAATAGTGTTGGGCACATGATACCCTTTCCAAGAAAGGGTAACCACAATCACTGTCATTTTTATTTTTCCCTTGGGTAGTGAATGCTGACAGCGATTGGCATAGGGTAGGGCTCAGTAAATATTTATTAAGTTCAGTCCTTGGTGAAACCATTTTTATCTTTAAACACCATGGATCTTATTTTGTTGTTTCTTTTAGAAATACAGGAGCATTTTTTGCCATTATTATGTGTAGTTCCCCATTCTACCCGCAGGATGTTGCTATGGGGTGAGGTGAGGGGTGGGTCTGGATGTCCTGATCCCATTCTTACCCTGCATCCTTTCCCAATTTTCTTCTTTTTCTTGCTCAACTTGAACTTTTCTCACTTCTGCCTTATCGAGAAATAAGAGGAGCTCTGGGTTCAAATTTTGGCTTGTTTACTTAGGAGGTGTGTAGCTTAGGACAGGTACAACACAGTGGGTGTGGTGGCTCACACCTGTAATCCCAGCACTTTGGAAGGCCAAGGTGGGCGGGTCACCTGAGGTCGGGAGTTTGAGACTTGCCTGACCAACATGGAGAAACCCCATCTCTGCTAAAAATACAAAATTAGCCGGGCATGGTGGTGCATGCCTGTAATCCTAGCTACTCGGGAGGCTGAGGCAGGAGAATCACCTGGACCTGGGAGGCGGAGGTTGCAATGAGCCGAGATTGCACCATTACACTCCAGCCTGGGCAAGAAGAGTGAAATTCTGTCTCAAAAAAAAAAAAAAAAAAAAAACCCAAAAACCAAAAAACATACAATCTCATATGTACTTCGTGAAGAATAGTCTACCCCACAGTGTTACTGTGAGAATTAAAATGAGGTGGTACAGGCAAAATGTCTAGCATAGTTCTTGGCACATAGTAGGTACTTTAAAAATATTTGTTTCTGATGGTACAGTGGCTCACGCTTGTAGTTCCAACAGTTTGGGAGGCTAAGGCGGATGGATTGCCTGATTCCAGGAGTTCAAGACCAGCCTGGGCAACATGGCAAAACCGTGTGTCTACAAAAAATACAAAAGATTAGCTAAATGTAATGGGGCATGCCTATAGCCTCAGCTACTCAGGAGGATTGCCTGAGCCTACAAGGTTGAGGCTGTAGTGAGCCATGATTGTGCCACTGCACTCCAGCCTGGGCAATACAGCAAGACCCTGTCTCGAAAAAAGTTGTTAGTTTCCTCACTAACATTTGATAATAAGATATTCAGCTACGTATGAGAGGAGTTACTGTAGATATAGGAGGGGAGTTATGGTACAGATGCAATTGGCCAGAAGCTGACCAAGCCTTCTAGCATCTCAGAAGTACCTGCTCCATAGAATGCACTCAACAAAGATATATGGAAAGAATAATCATTGAAACAATTTGAATTGATGCCCTATTTCCCAGCATCAGACTGCCCTACAGGGCTGGTAACTCGGGATGGAATGATGTTAAGTGTGAACATCTCTGTTGCTAATATCTAAACATGTTTAGTTCCACCTTACCTGCTGATTTTTATCAGTTTCAAAGGTTTAATTATTGTTTAGACCTGCAGGGATATTTTTAGTTTTGCATTTGTTCTTCCTTTCTGGGTTTGACAGCATCTCCTTTTAGAGATATTCTTTGGAGGCATTGGCAACCTGATGTTTGGGCTCCAGAGGCATGCTGTATGCCAGGAAAGGTTAGCTGCTAGGGGGACCCACTTGTATTGGCTTCCTTCAGGTCAAGCTAGTAAAATAATTATTGGTGCAAATTTTGTGTCAGGGGCTGAGATGGTATGAGAACATGAAAGATACCAAGACGTGGTCCCTGAGCTGCAGGATTTCATTGTCCAGTTGAAGACATAGACAAGTTTACAACTCAAATGCAGTGGGTTTGGTTCTTACGGGGTGATCATTGGTGCCGTGACATTGCAGGTGGCACTGTCCTCTGGATGAATCCTCAGCTCTCCACTTTGACCTGTTCACCTCTTCTCTGCCTCACTTTCCCTCTTCCCTCTCTGCATCATCTGCATTCTATCTCCTCTGCCCCTCTGAGCCTCCTCCAGTGGACCACATCTTTGGACAGACTGGTTCTGGCTGGGACACTTGTCTCTCTTTCTTTGCCTAATTAACTGCCACTCATCCTCCAGACCTGCATTAGTCTATTCTCATGCTGCTAATGAAGACATACCTGAGACTGGGTAATTTATAAGGAAATGAGGTTTAGTTGACTCACAGTTCCACATGACTGGGGAGGCCTAACTATCATGGCAGAAGACAGAGGAAAAGCAAAGGGACTTTTCACTTGGCAGCAGCAAGAGAGAGCTTGTGCAGGGAAACTCCCATTTATAAAACCATCAGATCTTGTCAGACTTATTCACTACCATGAGAACAACATGGGAAAGACTTGCCCCATGATTCAGTTACCTCCTACCGGGTCTCTCCCATGATATGTGGGTATAATGGGAGCTACAATTCAGTGAGATTTGGGTGGGGTCACAGCGAAACCATATCAAGGACCCAGTGCAAGTGTTTCTTAAGGAAGCCTCTCTCTAACCTTCAGCTCTGCATTACATTGCAACAAACCTCTATGACATTGTGAAGTGTGATTCCTTGTTTAGAGTCCATCTCTTCTTCCAGACCTGTGCTAGACATCGTGTGTCCAAGAGAAAGATCATGGGAACCATGTATGTAATTTTAAATTTTCTAATGGTTACATTTAAAAACATTTAAAAATCAGCCAACATTAACTTTTTATTAAAACCCACACAACAAAGTTTACCATTTTAACAAATTTTTAAGTGTACAATTTAGTGGCATTAAACATGTTCACAAGGTTGTGAAATTATCACCACCATCCATCTTCAGAGCTTTTTCATCATCCCAAACAGAAACTCTATAACCATTAAGTAATCTCAGCCCCTGGTAACCTCTATTCTTCCTCCTGTCTTTATAAATTTGCATCATCTAGATACCTTATGTAAGTGGAAATATACACTATTTGTCCTTTTGTGTCTGGCATATTTCATTTAGCATATGGTTTTCAAGGTTAATCCATATTGTGACATGTACAGGACTTCCTTTTTAAGGTTGAATAATAATCTGCTGTATGGATGTATCACATTTTGTTTATTTATTCATCCATCAGTGGACACTGAGCTGTTTCCAGCTTTTGACTATCACGAATAATGCTACTCTGAACATTGGTATATAAATATCTGTTGAAGTCCCTGCTTCCAATTCTTTTAAGAATATATCTAGGAGTAGAATTGCCAATTGATTAGTCTGTGTTTAACTTTTTGAGGAATGACATTAATTTTTACAATATATTTTATTTAACACAGTATTTCCAAAATGTGATCATTTCATAATGTAGTCCATGTAAAAATTATTAATGAGCTGTTTACTTTTTTTGTGCTATGTTTCCGTAACCTAGTGAGTAGAGTGTGAATTCTGTGTGGATGGAGAAAATGTCCATCTTCAGATCAAAGTACCTGGTATGTAAGTAGGTGTCTGATCAAAAGATGCATTCACACGTTCTGCCTGGGGAAGTGAACAGAATTACTACTAATGATAGCAACAGTAATGTATTCATCTGTTTTCATACCACTATAAATAAATACATGAGAGTAGGTACTTTATAAAGGAAAGAGGTTTAATCGACGTATAGTTCCGCATGGCTCGGGAGACCTTAGGAAACTTACAATCATGGCAGAAGGCAAAGGAGAAGCAAGTACCTTCTCCACAAGGCGGCAGGAAAGAGAGAGCACAGGAGAAACTGCTAAACACTTTTAAAGCATCGGATCTCATGAGAACTTACTATCATGAGAACAGTATGGGGGACACCGGCTCCATGATCCAATTACCTCCCACCAGGTCCCTCCCTTGACACGTGGGATTAAAATTTGAGATGAGATTTGTGTGGGGACACAGAGCCAAGTCATATCAAATAGTAACAAAGATATCAGGCCCACTGCTTGCTCAGTGTTTCATGGTCACTAACCCTCTAAGAAACCTGAAGAAGTGGGTACTTTTATTATTCCCTTTTTAGATGCACAAACTGAAGTTCAGAGACATTAAGACATTTACCCCAGGTCACACAGCTAGTAAGCAGTGGAGCTGGGATTCAAACCAAGCTCACTGGCCCTGCTGAGTTTTGCATTCTGTGGCAAGAAGTTATGTTGGCAGGTACTCAATCTGGATGTCTTGGAAAAACCTCCTGGTGCCTGTGCAGTTGTCTGTCTAGTTAAGAGGAGTTAAAAAGGTTGATAGACATTTACGCAACACCTTCCTCTTAGAACTGTTCACATTTCTCTCTGCCTCTAGGTCAAGACTATGCGGATAACCTGAGCAAATTGACCTCTGGCACACCTGGCTCTGAAAGCTTCACAAGCACTGTCTTTGCAGAGGGAAATTTGGAGAGAAACCGGGGCAGGTGCTGACCCCACTGAATCTGCACAGGAAGGGGAAAGCCAAAGGGATTTGGAAAACCTGCACCCCAAGTCAATTGTTGGGAGACAAAAATAGGGTGCCTTGCAGCACATAAGGTCATCGAATGCTACTTTTAGCTTTCTTGAATTTGCTAACACAAGAGGTTATAAACCTAATATAATGCCTGTCACTCAAGGGTGGCAGAGCAATAGAGCAACAAAGGGTTCTGGAATTAGGAGCATCTCAGAGGTCATCCCTCTCTCATGTGGCTTTCCCAGTGTGGACTCTCTTGTGCAGGCATGCGTGGGAGCCAGCCTGAGCCAAATGGGCCTCCTCAGCTTCTCACCTCCCTTTCCCTCCCTCAGAGGCCCATAGGGCAGCCCATTCTTCCCAGGGGGTAGAGGCACAGCTGTTTCTTAGATGATGCAGTGCCAGAAGAGGCAGGATCAAGATAAGGACGACTTTCTACCCCTTCCTCTGGTCACCAGGCCTTCATTTCTCAAGATTGTATCCATCCAAGGTAGCCCTATGCATAAACAGCATTTTGACGAGAGCAAGGTGTATTCCACTTAATTTCTTGCCTAACTTCAAGTTGTGTGATACAAATACTGCTATCCATCATGGCAGCTTTAATTTATGACGGTTCAAGTATTGTTTTGGCCAGGTGCAGTAGCTGACGCCTGTAATCCTAGCACTTGAGAGGCCAAGGTGGGCAGATCACCTGAGGTCAGGAGTTGGAGACCAGCCTGGCCAATGTGGTGAAATCCCATCTCTACTAAAAGTACAAAAATTAGCTGGGCATGCCTATAATCCCACCTACTTGGAACGCTGAGGCTTGAGAATCACTTGAAGCCGGGAGGTGGAGGTTGCAGTGAGCTGAGATGGTACCTGGATGACAGAGAGAGACTTCAAAAAATAAAAAGTAAAGAATTGTTTCATTCTACAAATGTTTATTGAAGCAACATATAATTTGTGCATTGAGACAAATAAATTTGTATTTATTTTATTTAATTTTTTTGAGATAGAGTCTCACTCTGTCACTTAGGCTGAAGTGCAGTGGTGCAATCATGGTTCACTGCAGCCTCAGTCTCCCAGGATCAAGCAATCCTCCCACCTCAGCCTCGCAAGTAGCTGGGGCTATAGGTGCATGCCACCACACTCAGCTAAATTTTTTGTATTTTTAGTAGAGACAGGGTTTTGCTGTATTGCCCAGGCTGGTCTCAAACTCCTGGGCTCAAGGGATCCACCTGCCTCAGCCTCTCAAAATGCTGGGATTACAGGTGTGAGCCACTGCACCTGGCTAAAAATCAATATTTATTGCAAGGCAGTGGGTGATACAGCGGTGAGAAGGTGAGTCCAGGGCTCTGCCTTCTTAGAGCTTATATTCCAGCAGGAAAGACAGACAATAAACAAATAACAGATAGCAACAGTTGATCTTCATTATTTGTGGCTTCTGTGGCTGTGTATTTGCCTGTGGGCTAAAATGTATTTGTAACCCTTAAATCAGTACTTGAATTGCAGAGTGGTAAGAAACTTTGAGTCGCCTGATGTGCACAACTCTTGGTTGAACAGCGTAGCATTCTGCCCTCTCGTTTCAGCTCTCATGATGTAAACAGTGTCCTTTCTGTGGTCTTAAACTTAGTGTTGTGTTTTTCACATTTTGTTTGTATTTTGTGTTGGTGATTTTGCAGTTTAAAATGACCCTGAAGCATAGTGCTGGAGTGCTCTCCAGCTTTCCTAAGAACAAGAAGGCTGTGTGTGCTGTAGCTTATGGAGAGTATATCCGTGTTAGATATTCTTGGTCTAGGTTTGAGTGATAGTGCTGTGGGTTGTGAGTTCAAGGTTAATGAATCAACAATATATGTATGTTAAGTAAAGTGTCTTGAGACAGAAGCACACCTAAAACAAGGTTATGTTGGATGGGTGGATGATAATGTGACCAGAAGCTCACAGGAACCTAACCACCTATCTCTCCTAATCACAATGGTTCAGCATTTGCTAATTTAGTGTTTGTGGTGACTTTATGGAATAGAACACCATTGCCACAAATAATGAGAACTGATTGTAAAACAAAACAATTCCACTAAGGGATAAGGGCCATGAAGAAATGAAACAGGAGAAGGAATGAGAGAGTAGCTGGGGGTGGAGGTGGATGAGGAAGCCTTCTCAAGGTGAAGAGTTGAGATGAGGCCTTCCAAGCTGTGTGTGCCTAAGCCACAGTGGAACCCGGGAATCCTGATGTCCAGGGTATTGTGCCTTTTACCTTGCCGCAACATCCATATTGGGTGTTTAGGGCTGTAGTGAGATGACAGCAGCCATCAAGGTTTATATCCGTGACTTCCAGAGGCCTGTGGTCTCCAATGTCACATCCAGTTACCCCCAGCAATGTGGATATGCTTGAAAAGGGTTATTGAGCATGGCATCCTGAGTATTTCTTTTATCCTTGATCCCCCCTGTCTGGATGCATGTGAGTCTGGGCCACGGTTTATAATGTTATGACTTACAGTAAGTATTCCAATTCTAAGATAGGGTTTGTTTTATTGCAATACTGCAATACTGGGCAGTGTTTTATTGCAGTATTCCTGCTGTAGATTTTAATTGTGATTTTAACTAGCAAGGGCTTTGTGTTTTAGTTTGAAGTGTCCAATGATTGATGATAATTGTTCTCTTCATTCCAGAGATTGGAAGCAGCCCAGTCCTAGTTTTAATTGCACTTGTCAATTAAAATGCTAAATATTATAAAACAGTTGTACATAGTAGAGGGGAAGGAATATGGGGTTGGATGGATGGATGGACCTGGAATTTTCTAGATGGGTGGATCTTTTTTAAAATTTAATTTTATTAATTTATTAATTAATTTTTTTGGGGGGGGGTGGAGTTTTGCTCTTGTTGCCCAGGCTGGAGTGCAATGGCATGATCTCAGCACACCACCACCTCCGCCTCCTGGGTTCAAGCGATTCTCCTGCGTCAGCCTCTCAAGTAGCTGGGATTACAGGCATGCACCACCACACTCACCTAATTTTTGTATTTTTAGTAGAGAGGGGGTTTCTCCATGTTGGTCAGGCTGGTCTTGAACTCCTGACCTCAGGTGATCTGCCCACCTTGGCCTCCCAAAGTGCTGGGATTACAGGCATGAGCCATCATGCTTGGCCTAATTTTTGTTTATTTCCATAGGTTTTTGGAGAACAGGTGGTACTTGGTGACATGAGTAAGTTCTTTAGTGTTGATTTGTGAGATTTTAATGCACCCATCACCCAAGCAGTATACACTAAACCCAATTTGTAGTCTTTTATCCCTCCCCCACTTCCCACATTTTCCCCTGAGTCCCCAAAGTCCACTGTATTATTTTTATGCCTTTGCATCCTCATAGCTTAGCTCCCACTTATGAGTGAGAACATACGATGTTCGGAGTTACTTTATCTAGTATAATAGTCTCCAATCCCATCCAGGTCGCTGCGAATGCTGTTAATTCATTCCTTTTTATGGCTGAGTAATATTCTAGATGGGCGGATCTTGGAAAAGTTTCTACTCCTGTCTGTGGCTCAGTTTCTCCATCAGAAACATGGGGCTGATGATTCCTATCCCCTGGGTTCTTATCTTTTATTCAGATGTGCAGTATGTTTTGCAGCCAAGAGAACACGCTCTGCGGTCAGACTGCCAGGTTTTGAATTTCACTTTGAATCAAAGTGACTCCACTTTACCAGAGCTCTAATTTCCTCTCAATCTCACAAGATTGTTATGAAAATTAAATGAAATAAGGTGTGAGAATGACAGGAGATGCTGCACAAGCCCAGCCCACAGTAAGTGCTCAATAAATATGGCCATTACTAAGGATGTTTTATTAAACACCCGCTAGGATGGCTATGGTGATGATGACGATGATAAACAATGGAAATAACAAGTGTTGGTGAGGATGTGGGAGAATCAGAACCCTTATATGCTGCTGGTGGGAATGTAAAATGATGCCGCCACTGTGGAAAACAGCAGGGTGGTTTCTCAGAAGTTTAGCCACAGAGTCACCATATGACCCAGCAATTCCACACCTAGAAATATGCCCCCCCCAAACTGAAAACAGATGTTCAAACAAATACCTATCCACAAATGTTCATAGCAGCACTGTGCATAATTGCCAAAAGGTAGAAACAAATGTCCATCAGCTGAGGAACGGTTAAACAAAATGTGGTGTATATATATTATTGAGTCATAAAAAGAAATGAAAGACCAATACATGCTCCGCTTGGATGAACCTCCACAACGTTATGCAAAGGGAAAGAAGCCAGACACGAAAGACCACGTAGTGTAGGTTTCCATTCATATGAAATATCCAGAATAGGTAAATCCATAGAGACAGGAAATAGCTTAGGGGTTGCCAGGGGCTGGGGGAAGAAGGGAATTGGGAAGGATTATGAGTGGGGATAGGGATTTGTTTTGGGTGTGATGAAAGTGTTTTGGAACTAGCTAGAGGTGGAGGTTACACCGCATTGTGAATGTGCTAAGTGGTGCTGCATTCCATACTTTGAAATGGTTAATGTGAATTTCACCTCAATACGTTTTTCAGAAAAAGAGCTTTGTTGAAACAGAAAAGCTACCCTAAAGTTAGTGACTGAAGGTTAATCTTCGCAGTCTCTTGGTGGGTAATAAAATCATGAATCTTGTAGAGCAGGACCTAGGAGGCGTTACTGGGTCAGAGCCCATGCTCCCTGCCCTGTCCCATCTCCCAGATGCGCTCCCCAGATTAGGGTCAGTGCATTTGTTTGGATCTACTTGGGGACGTCCTGGGGCGGGGCTAGTGCCCAACCGGACCCAGGGTTCTGCTGAATGCCAAGCTCATTAATCAGGCCTTAGACTAAGATTCTTGCCAATGTTGAATTACTTTGGCAACTGTGTGTTTTTCATTTGTCCTCATTCGCTTCTTTTTGCAAGGATGACAAACTTGAAACTCGAAAATTTTTCCTGGATTTTAGGATTCAGGCTTTCTGGGATTGTGGCTAAAATGAATATCCTATTTGGCTTTCGGGAGGTCAGAAGGAGCTGCCCCAGGTGCTGACCCACAAGCCTGTGTATGATGGCCTAGCTTTCCAAGGACTTTCTGGACAGGTCTGTAGTTTCCTGAGGGGTTAGGGGGCTCCAGAGAACCCTTCGATGGTACAGATCTGGATCAGAAACCCTGATCTACCATTTACTAGCTGTGTGACCCGTGGCAACTCAACCTTTCAAATAATTCTCTGTTCCTAGCACTGTAAAATGAAGACAGTAGCAGAATTTTCTTCATGGGGTCTTGTGAGGATATTACGAGGTGATGCATGTGAATACTTAAATTAGTATCTGGCACAAAGTAAGTGCTCAGTAAACAGTAATTATTATTTGTACTGCTACTAATTATTATTATGCTTTGCTTTTCCCATGATTCCAGTCAAATATTTTCAACCAGTGTCTAAAAATTCTGTCTCTTTCCAGAAAGCTGTGAGGATTTAAACCAAAAATTATTTTTTTCTTCTACCAATATCTTCAGTCTAGTATTTTCAGCGAGCATCTAAAAGTTCTGTTTCTTGCAAAGTTTTGAGGATTAAACTAACAAGTGCATTGAAGTATTCACAAAAGTTACAAGCAGTGTTGATCCTGGAATGGTAGACTCTGTCATTCTGCCTCTGAAGAGCTAAAGAATCCACCGTGTCGATTGCAATGCTGGCTCCACAATTCAGACGAATTTAAGCCACATGACTGCCTGTTTATGAAATTTTAATGGGAAGGGACAAAGAAGTTAGACACTTGCTTAGACTTTCTGAAATCACTTTTTCTCTTGAGAATGGCTTTTATTTCTCTTAGTCCCTTATCAGAGAATGTGAAGCGAAAACCTCTACACCTTGAAATGTCTTTAATCAATCTTCAGACCTTTCAATTCTTAAAAACCTATTCCCTTCTCCCCACCCATTTCAAGACTTGAAATAAAATGCTTTTCCAGAAATGGATGACAAGATGGCAAGGGTGACAATTAATAACCCCCAGAACCCCTTGCTACCACACCTTTCCTATTTAAAATGATAAATTACCTATTTCCCTCAGACTTTATTAAAAAGATGATCAAGAGAGAGAGAGGGAAGAGTTGATATAATACAGCTCATCAGTGAAATGCTGCTGAAGCTTCAGCAGAGAGAAGTTGAATCCCTGTCAATTTAGAAGCTGGTAATTTGGATAATGAAATGAGGCTTTTTGCTTTTTTAGCCCAAACTTCTGGTTTTGAAGTGTAGGGGTGGAGAGGAAGATAATTTCATGGGAAAGATAATTTGGCAGAGGCTAAGGCTTTTCTTCCTCTGCTTCTGTCTCAGACTTTGAACAAACTTTAAGGAAGGAAAGTAAACTTGAGGGTGAGTCGATGCTCCTATGGCCTTGGGAGAATAGTGTGTATGTGTGAGTGTATGTTTGTGTGTCTTTGGGGGAATGGTGTGTACGTGTGTGTGTTTGTGTGTCTTTGGGGGAATGGTGTGTATGTGTGAGTGTGTGTGTATGTGTCTCTGGGGAAATGGTGTGTATGAGTGTGTGTATGTCTTTGGGGGAACGGTGTGTATATGGTGTATATGTGAGTGTATGTTTGTGTGTCTTTGGGGGAATGGTGTGTATGTGTGTGTGTGTTTGTGTGTCTTCGGGGAAATGGTGTGTATGTGTGAGTGTGTGTTTGTGTGTCTTTAGGGGAATGGTGTGTTTGTGTGTGTGTATTTTTGGGGGAATGATGTGTATATGTGTGTGTTTGTATGTGTTTGGGGGAATGGTGCGTATGTGTGAGTGCGTGTTTGTGTGTCTTTGGGGGAACTGTAGGCTGTGGGGAGAGGTGGGTCCCAGCTCAGCTGCAGGATGCCGTGTGATTAAGGGGAAAGTGAGGGTGTAGGTTACTACCAACTATGGGACTTTAGCCATGACCTGTCACTTATCCATTACTTGTGGATAACATTACAATTTCTTCATCTGTAGAATGGGGATAACAGCAGAGCTTTACCCCAGAATTATTCTGAAGATTAAATAAAATAATGCAATTAGAGCATTTAGCCCCATCCCAAGCACACAGTCAATGTTGTGAATCCTGAAAAGCTGAGACAGGTCTCAGTTAATTTAGCAAGTTTATTTTTCCGAGGCTGAAGACGCGCCCATGACACAGTCTCAGGAGGTCCTGATGGCGTGTGCCCAAGGTGGTCAGAAGACAGTTTGGTTTCATGCATTTTAGGGAGACATCAATCAATATATGTAAGATGTACATTGGTTCCATCCAGAAAGGGATAACTCAAGCAGGGAGGAGGCTTCCAGGTCACAGGTAGGTGAGAGACAAATGGTTACATTCTTTTGAGTTTCTGATTAGCCTTTCCAAGGGAGGCAATCAGATATGCATTTATCTCAGTGAGCAGAGAGATGATTTTGAATAGAAAGGGAAGCAAGTTTGTCCTATGCAGTTCTCCGCTTGACTTTTCCCTTTAGCTTAGTGACTTTGGGGCCTCCAAGATTTATTTTCCTTTCACAATGTTGTATAAATGTTCATGTAAAAAGTAGGTAAAACCATTGATTTCACAGGATGCCACTGAGGATGGAATACATGCATGAAGCGTTTTATAACATTACCTGTTGATAACGATCAGTAACATCTAGTTTACCGGGCAGGGGAGAAAAGCAACAGATCCCCTAAAGCAGAGTCTGGCAGCTGCACTCCACATGTAGGCTTTTACATCAGGATCCCCCAGTCAGTGTCCAGCAAATGTGTGAGTTATCTAAGGCTTTTGTTTAAAAAAAAAAAAAAAAAGCTACCACAAACTAGGTGGCTTAAAACAGCAGAAATATACTTTCCCACAGTTCTAGGGGCTTGACGTCTGAAATCAGGTGTTGACAGGGCCACGATGCCTTCAAAAGCTCTGGGGGAGAATCAGTTCCACGCCTGTCCCATGGCTTCAAGGGGTGGCCTGCAATCCTTGGTGTGCCTTGGTTTGTAGCTGTGTCATTTCAGACCCTTCCTCTGTCTTCACATGATGTTTTCCTCTGTGTCTTCTTCTCATCTCATAAGGACACAAACCATTGGACTTAGGATGCATCCTGATCCGGTTTTAACTCATTGTAACTTGATTTTCTCAGCAAAGATCTATACACAAGGTACTGGAGGCTGCAGTTCAACCTAAAGTAAAGGCTCAGTGGCTTCTGATATCCTGGGCTGTTTTTTCTGTCAGAGTTAGTACCTGCTAAGACCAGGGATGAGAACTGGATGATTCTTTTACTTTTTTATTTTAAAACGGAGTTTTGCTCTTGTTGCTCAGGCTAGAGTGCAATGACATGATCTCAGCTAACTGGAACCTCCCCCTCCTGGGTTCAAGTGATTCTCCTGCCTCAGCCTCCTGAGTAGCTGGGATTACAGGCGTGCGCCACCACATCTGGCTAATTTTTGTATTTTTAGTGGAGATAGGGTTTTGTGCCATGTTGGCCAGGCTGGTCTTGAACTCCTGACTTCAAGTGATCCACCAGCCTCAGCCTCCCAAAGTGCTGGGATTACAGGCATGAGCCACCACACCTGGCAGGACTGGATGATTCTTAGTGCCAGCTCTGTTTCGGGCTCAATGGAAAGCACTTTATGCATTTATTTAATCTTCGGTGGCGTCCTGTGAAACAGATGGTTTTAGACTCTGTACATGAATATTTATATGACATTGACTGTGTGCTAGGGAATGAAGCTAATTGCTCTGCTTGCATGCTTTTATTTAATCTTCAGAGCAATTCTGGGGCCAACTCTGTTGCTATCCCCATTGTACAGATGAAGAAACTGAGTCACAGTGAGGCACAGTTGGGACAAATTCAGGTCTAAGTGTTGACGTTGACTTAGGAGAATTAACTCTTGTTTTTTCAGTTCAGAAAGCGAGTTCTCCATATGCAGAGGTATCTTCCCTTCTGGGGGAATTAGTCAGTGACTGACAGGCTCATGACCCCCTCTCTTCCAGACCTGCATGTAATTCAGGGTCATGAGATGTTTACTCTGGAGATTCGGAGATCAAATGGGAGAGGAACAGTAGGTGAACGTGATTAAATCATCATGTCTTTGTAGGAAAAAAACCCCGCTAAGGTGAGATTTTAGAATTTCATGATCAATCTTTTCAGGCTGGAAAAATAACTTCTTCCTGGGGAGTGATCCTGGGGTTCCTGGGAGAAGGAGAATTTGAGGTTCAGCTGCATCCCGGAATTTTCTCTTGGGTGTCCTGCAGGAACCTCAGACTCAGCCTGTCTGACCCTGGGCTTGCCACCTCCTCTGTGCCCAATTTCCTTTTCCTGTATTTCCTATTGCTGTGATCAATGCCATTGACCACTGTGTGACCCAGGCTAGCAATGGGACATCAGCCTGGACTTAGTGTCCTGGTTACGGGTCAGGTGAAGTCCCAAACCCCACATGTCCTTCTTGGACAAGGCTGTGTGGCCTCAAGCAAGCCACTTGAGGCACTCTCTGTGCCTCAGTTTCCTCATCTGTCAGAGTGAATTCTACCCACTTTGTTGGATGGTTCTGTAGGTCTGTAACTTTTTATGTGTAAATTCAATAAATGTAAGCTATTTTTTCTTTTGTCTCCTGTAATATATAGTCAATTCACCTCTCTCTATCTCCATGGCCACAGCTATCCCAGGTCTTCGTTATCTCCCATCCAGATGCCTCCAGGAGCATCAGGCTGGGCTCCGGCTGCTGCCTGGGCTCTGTCCAATCCTTTCTCCACACCATGGTCAGAGTCATGTTTCCATGATGCTCAGCTTCCCTACACACAGGGGCCCTGTTGTGCAGCAAGGACGGAGGCCCACACAGCCTGTGCACCAGGGTTTCTGGGACAGCTTTCACCACACATGGACGGGAGGGGTGGCAGGTATAGTTCGCACTCACCATTGTCCTTTTGCACCCTGGACCAGCGCACTGGGCTCTGGGAGGACCCCATGGATCCCATCCATTGGGCTGCATGACTTCTAAGCCATATAATCAAAGAAGCACCAGCC
Organism: Alouatta caraya; assembly: GCA_963575295.1. NCBI lineage: Eukaryota > Metazoa > Chordata > Mammalia > Primates > Atelidae > Alouatta > Alouatta caraya. The sequence continues at coordinate 43,661 of CAUYUD010119264.1, read as the reverse complement.
CCTCCCCTAGTATGATCAGGAGCTGCCATTCAGCAGCAATGTTGTGGGCAGAAGCTTGGCCTCCAGCTCCAATCCACCTATCTGAATTTGCCCACTGGGAGAGCCAGCCCTTCCTTGGCATGAGCAGGAGTTTGGGGCCCAAGCCTCAAGGATATAGCAATATGCCGTATGCCCCTGCAGAAAGTTAGCTTCCATCCCATTATCATTGATGATTAGGGGAGTTTCAGCCCCTCCCCTGGCATGACCATGGGAGTAAGGGTCTAAGCCTTGAAGCAGCTGTGTGATGTGGTGGAGCAGGTCTTCCACCACGCCCATTGCCAGGTTTGATTGCCACAAGCCCTCAGCTGCAGCAGGTCTCCAGGAGCTCTGGAGGAGACCATCTCCCTCTCTGGGAGGCCAGTGGCAAGGGGATCAGTCACATTGATCCTTAGCTCTCAGCATCCTCCTCTATCTAGAAGAGCAAATCCCTGGATGGTCCTCCCTTCCCTTTCTCTCTAGCCTGGCTCAGTTTTTTTCCTCCCTCAGAATAACTCCAGCTTGGCTGGGTGTGATGGTTCATACCTGTAATTCCATCATTTTGGGAGGCTGAGGCAGGTGGATCACTTGAGGTCAGGAGTCTGTCGTCCCAGCTACTCGGGAGGCTGAGGCAGGAGAATCGCTTGAACCCTGGGAGGTGGAGGTTGCAGTGAGCTGAGATGGTGCTACTGTATTCCACCTTGGGCAACAGAGCAAGACTCTGTCTCCCTCACTTCCTCCCCCTCCCAAAATAACTCCAGCCATACTGAACAACTGGCAATTCTCCAAACTCTTACGTCCCTCATCTCCTGGCCCTTGACCCTACTGTTCTCTCTGTCACCATCCTTCTGCTATCACCCACCTTGTTGCCACCTTTCCTAGAAACTCTTGTTCACCCTCAAGTTCTGGGCTTAGGTGCCACCTCCTCCAGGCTGCCTTCTCCTACCCACCCCAACTCCCTGGCCAGTGGGGTTCTTCTCCTCTGTGCCTCGTATTCTCCCATACTTTTTCTGACTTAGCATTCCGTGTTTGGTATTGTGAGTACTTATTGATTCATTTTATGTAGGGGAAATTCATGTTATGTAAAATTAATCATTTCAAAGTGAACCAGGCTGTGACATTTACTTCATTCACAAGATTGTGCAACCATAACCTCTATTTAGTTCCAAACCTATTTCATCATCCCACAAAAAAACCCATGCCTATTAACAGTCGTTCCCCATTCCCCACCAGCCACAGCTCCTGGCAACCATGAATCTGCTCTCTTTCTCTATAGATTTGTCTCTTTGGGATATTTCATATAAATGGAATCAGGAAAAGGATATATGACCCTTTGTGTCTGGCTTCTTTTACTTAGCATAGTGTTTTTTGAGATTGATCCACATTGTCACATGAATCAGTACTTCTTTCTTTTTGTGGGTGTATAATATTCCATTATATGGACATACCACATTTTGTTTATTCATTCCTTAGTTGATGGACACTTGGGTTGCTTCCACCTTTTGGCCATTGTGAATAGTGCTGCTACGAGCATTTGTCTATAAATATTTGAGTCCGTGCTTTCAGTTATTTGAGGTCTATACCTAGGATGGAACTGCATTGAGAGTTTATTGATTATTGATCCTTTTCACTAGACTGGAAGCATCGTGAGGGCAGGGACTGGCATAGTGAATGCCTGGGGACAAAGGGGATGAGTCACAAGGCACCCAGAATAGATGTTTTCATCCATCTTCAATCATCTGCCATTTGTCAGCATTGACATGATGGCCCAGGCTCTGTCTGATGGTTTGATCACTTTATCTCATTAATTCAGTCCTCACTTCACTCTGATATCTGCTCACATGTCCACTGTCACCTCCTCATCCTTTTCTGATTAAAATAGCCCCCAGTACTGTTTTTTGTCTCTGTGCCCTGCTTTCTTTCTCCCTAGAGCACTTACTATCATGACATATATGATAAATTTGTTCTTCTACTTTTTTCATCTGTTTCCTTACTAAGAATGTGAGCTCTGCAAAAACAGGGGGTTTGGGTGTGTTTTATTATTTGTTCTATTCTGGTGTCCGCAACGGTGCCTGGTACATAAAGGGTGTTCAAATATTTGTGAAATAAATACATTTAATCTTCACTGTACCCTCCAACAAAGCTGTAAGTATTCCCATTTTATGAGCCCCCAAACTGAAGCTCAGGGAGGTTAAGTAATTTGGCCAAGATCACGGAGCTGGTCAGTGGTGCAACCAGAATTCTATTGGATTCTTCTGGTTCTCAATCCCATATTCTTTCCATTTCATTCAGGATGGGCAACAGCTTGTAATGTTAATGCCTAAAGCACTGCTTTGTGGCTTCGTGGTGCAGTATTTGATTAAGACAGCTTAGGAAATAGATTTACTTTCTTAAACAGGCTTTACTTAGGCTAACTTGACAATAAGTTTGTATTCCCTGAGCAAATACATCAATCCAGAGCTTACTGATGTATTACTTGGTGATGGGGAAATTTGTCTTAACTGGATTCTCTGTTCTATTCCTAGTTCTTAGAGCTATTTAGCTTCAGCTAAACGTCAGCTTCCTCACTTTACAAAGGGTGAGAATGGAGCTATCAGAATCGCTATACACTCTTTAAAGAGCAGATAATGACGTATTACCACAGTGTTGAGAATTACAATGCCAATAGCTAGCATTTATGGTACACCTATTGTGTGCTGAGAGTTGTGCTAAGCACATGACTTGTATTTGTGCATTTGATCCTCATAGTAGTTCCTGAGGTAGGTTTTATTATTGTCCCATTGCACAGGTGACAAGGCTAAGACTCAGAGAGGTTAGTTGAGTGCCCAAGGTCACACAACCATAAGTGGGAGGGAGTCAGATTTGGAGCGCAAGTCATCTGACTCCAGCGTTGACTCACTTACTCACTGGGCTAACGTGTATGTGTCAGTATTTGGGAGTAGATACTTTAAGGATGGTGACTTTGGTAGAGTGTTCTGGTAAGCCTGGGAGGAGGGAAAGGGAGATCCTTTTGAAACGTGAGCCTTTGTTTCAGTATCTATTCCTGTTTGAATGATCTATGATGGCAGTTGGAGGCCCCAGTTCTCTTCCACAGACATCCTCATCCCCTGCTTATTGAGGTGGCTGAAGTTTCGGGTTTGAATCTGGCTGCCAGTTGGCATCTCTCTTGTGACCTTAGACACGTCTTCATCTCTTGGCATCAGTTTCCTTACCTATAAAATGGAAATTAATATGGCCCTTTGCACATAGTTACAAAAATTAAGTTAGATGTAAAACAGTCCCAATATAACAAGTGAAGAAGATAGACGAACCATTAAATATGGTCTTATGGCATTTTTTTTCCTAAAAAAAAAAAATCCACCTCAAACCATCTGGAAGGCTCTAGAATCAGATATTGATAGGGACGATGGCTAGGCTGTAGGACAGCATTGCCTTTTTTTCTTGTCTCAATTTTCTAATTTTTCTGTAATGAGTGGATAATAACAAAATGAGTTGTTTTAATTAAAAACGGGATAGTGAGTCAGTGTTCATGAAAGCACTTTGGAAACAGTGAAATGTGCTATAAATTAGCTCTTGTTACGGTCGTTATAGTAATTATTATTGTTATTGCTAGTCGGCCAGGAATTTCTTTCTGCCCCAAATCTTCCTTGGCCCATGATGGAAGTGCCCACATGGCTGCCTTTCTCTGAGTTCTGGCAGGTCTTTCTTCATTGACAACTGGCTGAGTTCTCTCTATCTTTGCTGCCACCACCCAAGCCAGAGCCCGCAACATCTCTTGCAACTCCCTGAGATACCCCTTAATTGGGTTCTACTTTTCCCTGCAGCAGCCTGAGTGATCTTTGAGAAATGGACTTTCAATCAATGCCTCCCCTGCCTCAAAACTCTCAATGGCTTCCTGTTGAACTTGGTATGAAAGCCAGTCTGCACTTAGCCCACAGATCTGGCAGTCTGTTCTCACCTGTCCCTTCAACCTCTCCTTGAGTGTCACCCGATTGTCACCACAGCTTGGGAACACCACTTTCATGCAAGCATCCAGGAAAGAGACCTAGGAAAGTGACTTCCCTAACTTAGATGGTTTTGAAGCCTGTGCATTTGGTATTGTTTGGTTTTTATGCATTTAGAGCTCTTAGCATGGAGGATGCAGAAAGGCTTTACGTAGTTGCACGAGAGTCTATCTTTAGATCAAATTTGTATTTGCACTGTTAGTATGGCAAATGAATGAAAAACGTTAATACACCATTGAATTTTTTGGGACAGAGTTTTGTTCTTGTTGCCCAGGCTGGAGTGCAATGGTGTGATCTCAGCTCACCGCAACCTCTGCCTCTCAGGTTCAAGCTATTCTCATGCCTCAGCCTCCCAAGTAGCTTGGATTACAGGCACATGCCACCACACCCGGCTGATTTTTTGTATTTTTAGTAGCAATGGGGTTTCACCATGCTGGTTGGGCTGGTCTTGTACTCCTGACCTCAGGTGATCCACCTGCCTCAGCCTCCCAAAGTGCTGGGATTACTGGTGTCAGAGCTACCGTGCCTGGCCTACCATTGGATTTTTAAATTTCTTTCTCTCTTTCTCTCTCTCTCTTTTTTTTTTGACTCAGTTTATACCAGGGCTGAAAACCTCAATTCGAATTCATGACAGTGGGGATTTAAAAAAGTGTCTATTCTTTCTAATAAGCTATTAGAAGACTTAAAAAAAAAAAAAAAAGGCCTTCCTATGTCTAGGCCTTAGCCTGTGTCATTTCCCGGCCTGGTGTGCTCTGTCCTTGGTGCTTGGTGTGACGATGCCCTTCCTGTCCTTCACAGGCCAGCACGAATGTCATTTCCTTAGGAGGCTTTCCCTGATCACTCTACTAAAGTAGGCCCCCTGTATTCTTGTATTTTATTTTTAATTTCTAAAATGGAAATTTGTGATTGAAATAATTGTACATTCACATGCAGGCGTAAGAAATAATACAGACATCCCTTCTACACTTTGCCCAGTTCTTCCCGATGGTAACATTTTGAAAACCATAGTACAGTATCACCAAATACAGTATCACAGAATACTGATGTTGATACAATCCACCAATCTTGTTCAGGTTTCCCCAGCTTTATTTTCACTCGTGTGTGTGTGTGTGTGTGTGTGTGTGTGTGTGTGTGTGTCTGTGTCTATGTCTGTGGGTGCATTTAGTTCTATATATTTTTCTTTTTGAGGCAGGGTCTCACTCTGTCATCCAGGCTGGAGTGCAGTGGCACGAACACGACTAACTGTGGCCTTGACCTCCTGAGGTTTAAGTGATCCTCCCACCTCAGTCTCCCAAGTAGCTGAGACTACAGAGTGCACCACTGTGCCCGGCTGATTTTTATACTTCCTGTACAGAGAAGGTCTTACTGTGTCACCCAAGCTGGTCTTGAACTTCTGGGCTCAAGTGATCTTATTCCCTTGTACATTTGGTATTATTTGATCCCAAAGTGCTGGGATTACAGTCATGAGCCACCACAATGGGTCTACTTCTGTGTGATCTGATCACCTGTGTAGGTTCATGTATTTACTGCCATCAGGATGCTGGAGAGTTCCCGCACTCCAGGGTTCCCTTCTATTGCTCTTCTCTCACCACATCCCCTTTTCTCCTACTCCCTTTTCTGCCATCCCTAACCCCTGGCAACCATCAATCTATCCTCTGTTTCAAAAATATATATAAATGGAGTTATATAGTATGTAACCTTTTGGGATTGGCATTCTTTGCTCAGCCTAATTATCTGGAGATTCACCTAGGTTTTGGTATGCATCGGCACTTGGTGCCATCTGGCTGAGCAGTGTAGCACATGGTTTGTGTGTAGAGAGAGAGACTGTAGCCCAGGCTGGAGTGCAGGGGCGCAATCTTGGCTCACTGCAATCTCTGCCTTCTGGGTTCAAGCAATTCTCCTACCTCAGCCTCCACAGTAGCTGGGATTACAGGTGCATGCCACCATGCCTGGCTAATTTTTTGTATTTTTAGTAGAGACAGGGTTTCACTATGTTAGCCAGGCTGGTCTCGAACTCCTGATCTCAAGTGATCTGCCCACCTCGGCCTCCCAAATTGGTGGAACTACAGGCATGAGCCTTTGTGCCCGGCCACCCACATTTTTATCACGTCATTCTGTTTCCTTCCCAGCACCATAACCATGTGAAATCCTTTGGTGAGCATGCTTTCTTGTCTGTCATGACTCTGCTTTGGCAGAATGTAAGTCCATGGGACCAGGGTCTCGTCTGTGTTGCTTTTGTGTCTTTCTCAAGCAAAGGGGCATAGTTGGTACTCACAGAATGTTTACTGGACAAATGCATGAATGAGAACATGATGACATAGATCTGGAAGAAGTATGCGGTGACAAAGGAAGTGGTCAGGGAGGGACTAAGGGTGAACTTGACTTCCTTGGAATTTGTGTGTCTCACATGAGGGTTAGGTATTAAAATTTCCATGTAAGGGAAAGGTTATCCTTTAAAGTCCTTTAAATCACTTTGAAACTGCCGGAACTGGGACCTTGGGAAGCTTAAAAGGCAAGAATTAACTTCTTTGCTTTTCTGAGCATTTGGGCTGTGGAGTCTCCCCAGCTATGGGGCAGAGGAAGGCAAGGCTGTTGAATGGGGCATAGGGTAATAGGGTCAATAAAGGGATTGAATTCTCTTTTAGGAGGGGCCAAGTGGAAGTGGTTGGATTTATGCAAATATGCTTATGATGTAACATGGGTGTGATGTAACATGCATATGCTAAGATGTCTATATGATGTAATGGGCATATGAAATAGCATGCATATGATGTAATGTGCATATAATGTGACATTCATATGATGTAATATGCATGATATAATGTGCATATGATGTAACATGCATACAATGTAACAGGTATATAATGTAACGGGCCTATGATGTGATGGGCACATGGCATAATGTGCATGTGATATAATTTGCATATGAGGTAACATACATACGATGTAACAGGTATATGATGTGATGGGCACGTGGTGTAATGTGCATAGGGTGTAATGCTGTATATGGTGTAACTCACCCGGCTTTCTCATGGCTTACCCATTATCTCTGCTCTTCTGTTCCAACTCAGGAGGCAACCTTTCCAAACAAGACTGGATCATCCAGTGGCCCACCACAGAGACGGGGAAGGAGAACAATCCCGTGTGCCCCCCAGAGTCCACCCCGTGGATCCGCACCCATCTCTCCCAGAGCCCCAGGGTCCAGTCCAAGTGCATCCAGCACTATTGTCACACCAGCCCCACTCCCGGGGCCCCTGTGTACACCCACGTGGACAGGCTTACCGTGGACACCTACCCGGGCTTGTGCCCGCCCCTGCCACTGGAGTCAGGCCACCGTTCCCTGCCCCCATCGCCCCGGCAGCGGCACGCGGTCCGCACCCCGCCACGCACCCCCAACATCATCACCACCGTGACCCCGCCGGGCACGCCACCCATGAGGAAGAAGAACAAGCTGAAGCCCCCGGGGACCCCACCGCCCTCCTCCCGAAAGCTGATACACTTGATCCCGGGGTTCACCGCACTGCATCGGAGCAAATCCCACGAGTTCCAGCTGGCGCACCGCGTGGACGAGGCCCATACGCCCAAGTGAGTGCATTCGGTGGGTGCCCTGGGGCGGTCCAGCCCTGGCCTGCGAGGCACTGTGCCATGGCCCCAGGAGCTGCCCAGATCAGGGAAGCCGGGTACAGACTTGTGTTGGGTCTCTGGTTGAATGAAAGATGGCTTTTTACAGAGGGTTCTGAGAAAATGAATAGAACAGAATTTCCCAGAATTGGCCATTTAAAAAATATGATTAATACTCTGTGGCCTAGGGGCTAAATCTGATACCCGGCCTGATTTTGTAAATAAAATGTATTGGAACACACCCATGATCATTCCTTTATGTGTTGCCTATGGCTTCTTTTGTGTGACAATGGCAGAATGAGAATGGCCCACAGAGCTGAAAATATTTACCATCTGGCTTTTTACTGAAAACATTTGCCAACCCCTGCAGAGTCTAGCCTAGTGCTGCTCCTAGAAGTAGGATACAAGGCATATATTAACCTTCAACTTTCTAGTAGTCACATTAAAAAGAATGAAAAGGAACAAGTGATATTGTCATAATACATCATTTAACTGAATATATGCAAATGATATTTTAGCATAGAATCAATGTAAAATATCATTACTGAGATATTTTGCATTTTAAAAAAATACGAAGTCTTTGAAACGGAATGTGTATTTGATATCCACGGCTCATCTCAGTTGAAGGTGGAAGGAAGCAGGATACGCTGGAGACATCGACAGAGGACCCCTGTGGGGGAGGGAGCAGCTGTGTGATGTAGGGTTAGGCAGGTTGCTGTGCTATTCACAGTAGCCAAAAAGTAGAAACAACCTGTGTCTATCAGTAGACAAATGAATAAACGCAATGTGGTCTATCCATACAATGCAATATTAGCCTTAAAAAGGAAGGAACTTCTCTTTTTATTGAGATGGAGTCTTGCTCTGTCACCCAGGCTGGAGCATAGTGGTGTGATCTCAGCTCATTGCAACCTCTGCCTCCCAGATTCAAGCCATTATCCTGCCTCACCTTCCTGAGTGGCTGGGACTACAGGCCTGTGCCACCACACCCGGCTAATTTTTTGTACTTTTAGTAGAGATGGGGTTTCACCATGTTGGCCAGGCTGGTCTCGAACTCCTGACCTCCAGTGATCTGCCTGACCTGGCCTTCCAAAGTGCTGGGATTACAGGCATGAGCCATCACGTCCAACCTGGGAGGAACTTCTGATTTATGCTACAACATGAGTGAACCTTGAAGACAGCATGCTAAGTAAAATATGCCAGACACATGAAAATAAATACTGTATAATTCCACTGATATGAGATACCTAGAGTAGACAGATTCATAGAGGCCGAAAGTAGAACAGTGGATGCCAGGGCTGAGGGGAGGGAGAATGGGGATTTGTTATTATTTATCGGGTATAGACTTTTAGTTTGGGATGATGGAAACATTCCGGAGATGGATGGTGGTGATGATCGTACAAGAGTACCAGTGTACTTACTGCCACTGAACTTAATACCGTACACTTACCGATGGTTAAGACGGTAAATTTTATGTTATGTATATTTTGTCACCATTAAAAAAAAAGGCAGGATTTTGTAAGCCAGGGGTTGGCACACTTTTTCTGTTCAGGGGCAGATGGTAAATACTTTCAGGCTTTGCAGACTATTTGGTCTCTGTTGCAGTTGAACTCAACTCTATCAGGTAGCATCAAAACAGCACAGTTGATAGGTAAACAAATGGGCATGACAGTGTTCCAATAAAACTTTATTTATAAAAACAGGCATCTGGCCCAATTTGGCCCATGAACTGTGTTTACCAAGCCCTGTCTGAAGCTGTGGTGTAGAGCGTGATTCTCTTTTCTGAAGCATTGGGAGTGCCATAAAGTGATTGACGTAGAACATATGATTTTACAACACTCATATTCAAGCTGCTGTGTGAAACCTAGCTTGGAGAGATAGAATGCATGTTTGAGACCTCTGAGGGTGAAGCAGAGGATAGATGCTTTTCTGATTGGAGTTGGGTTTGATTTTCATGGATTGGGGCCTGCTGAAACCTCAAGGTGAAGACGTGGGGTAGAGTTACAGGAAGGCTGAGAGTGCAGGTTGCTAAGGTGGAAGGTGGAAGAAGCATTTGGGGTCTGCTTGCTATGGTGTGTCCACACTCTGTGCTTCTCCCTGTATGCTTCCCAGTATGCACCACCTAGTAAGGCGAAACTTGATCAGAAAGCCAACTCTCCAGACACATCATCTTTTTTTGTTTATTTGTTTTGTTTTTCGAGACAGAGATTCACTCTTGCTGCCCCAGGCTGGAGTACAGTGGCAAAGTCTCGGCTTTCTGTAACCTCTGCCTCCCTGGTTCAAGTGATCCTCCTGTCTCAGCCTCCTTAGTAACTGGGATTACAGGCATGTGCCACTATGCCTGGCTAATTTTTTGTATTTTTTTTTTTTAGTAGAGACAGGGTTTCATCATGTTGGCCAGGCTGGTCTTGAACTCCTGACTTCAGGTGATCCACCCACCTCGGCTTCCCACAGTGCTAGGATTACAGTGTGAGCCACTGTGCCTTGTCTCACATCATCTTTTAATCTGCAAGATGGAGGCCAAGTGAGAGAGGAAGCCCTTTGGTTTTTAAATATGATCTTTTCCCTAGACCCCTGAAGGATTTATTCTGCCTGGATAGGGCTGAATGGCCCACTTCTTTAGGGTCTTCCAAATTGACTTGGCCATCTTTAGTGCTTCTTGGAATTTGTATATCAGGACTCAGGTGGAGTTAAGCTTTGCCCTTCAGGTTTCTTCTGGCTGAGCTATCAAGCTCATCACTTCTTCCAGGCTGGTAGTTCCCTGGTCCACCTTGGGGGATGTTGTGGTTCATGGCAAGGAAGCAGCAGAGGAGAGGAACAGAGTGGTCAGTTGGTGATGTGGAAAATGCCATGGGACCATTTAGCCTGGGACCATGCCTCCAGGTTCACAGGGATATCAGAGCAGCAGGCCTGGGAGTGTTAAAAAAAAATAAAATAAAATAACGAAGACAGAAACAACAGCAGCCTGGACAATGTCAGCAGCAGGGGTCACATATAGAAGTGAATTCTGACCAGGATTTATAGAGGAGGCGTTCTTTGAGGAGAGTCCCAATTATTAGACTGATAACAACAATCATCATTTACCCGGGTCTAAACTAGTCCTAATTCTGCCAGGAAGTAGCCTTTTGACCTTGGATTTAACCTCTCTGAGTCTTAGCTTTCTCAGCTGTGGAACCAAGAGGTTAGAATACATTTGTGTTTTTAAATTCGTGGTCATGACCCATTTGTGGTTGGTAGCATCATTTTAATGGGTTGTGATCAGCATTAAAAAAATGAAATAGACTAGCCTAGACTAGGATACACTGGAATACATTGCATATGGTAAGCGTTTTAGCGTTGTTTTGTAAAACTTGTTTCAGATAAGTACAGGCATCCTTCAGAGATATTGTGAGTTTGGCTCCAAACCACCACGATAAAGAACCTCAAGTGAAGCACACAAATTTTTGGGTTTCTCAGTACATAGAAAAGTTATGTTTTATACCATACTATAGTCTATTAAGTGTGTGATGGCATTATGTCTTAAAAAAATGTACATACATTCATTTAGAAATACTTTAATGCTAAAAAATGCTAATGATCATCTGAGCCTTCAGCGAGCCATGCTCTTTGTGGTGGAGGGTCTTGCTTCGATGTTGATGGCTGCTGACTGATCAGGGTGGCAGTTGCTGAAGGTTGGGCTGACTGTGACAATTTCTTAAAATAAGACAACAATGCAGTTTTTTACATAGACTCTTTCTTTCGCAAAAGATTTCTCTGTAGCATGTGATGCTGTTTGATAGCCTAGTAGAACTTCTTTCAAAATTAGGGTAAATACTTTCAAACCCTGCCACTGCTTTGTCAACTAAGTTTATGTAGTGTTCTAAAATGTTTATTGTCAATTCAACAATGTTCAAGGCATCTTTACCTGGAGTAGATTCCATCTCAAGAAACCACTTTCCTTGCTCATCCGTAAGAAGCAACTCCTTGTCTATTTAAGTTTTATTATGAAATTGCAGCAATTCAGTTTCCACTTCAGGCTTTACTTTTAATTCTAGTTCTCTTGCTATTTCCACCACATCTGCAGTTACTTCCTCCACTGAAATCTTGAACCCCTCAAAGTCATCCATGAGGGTTGGAATCAACTTCTTCCAAACTACTGTTAATGTTGATATCTTGACCTACTTCCATGAATAATGAATGTTCTTAATGGCATCCAAAATGGTGTATCCTTTCCAGAAGATTCTTTTTTTTTTTTTTTCCAAGACAGAGTGTTGCTCTGTCACCCAGGCTGGAGTGCAATACAGCAATCTCAGCTCACTGCAACCTCCGCCACTTGGGTTCTAGTGATTCTCCTGCCTCAGCCTCCCGAGTAGCTGGGATTATAGGTACCCACCACCGTACCTGGCTAATTTTTGTATTTTTAGTAGAGATGGTGTTTCACCATGGTGGCCAGGCTGGTCATGAACTCCTGACCTCAGGTGATCCACCCACCTCGGCCTTCTAAAATGCTGAGATTACAGGTGTAAGCCACTGTATCCAGCATCTAGAAGGTTCTTATTTTACTTTTCCAAGATCCATCAGAGGAATCACTATCTGTGGCAGCTATAGCCTTATAAAATGTATTTCTTAAATAATAAGACTTGAAAGATAAAATGACTCCTAATCCATGGGCTGCGGAATGGATGTATTAGCAAGAATGAAAATCACATAATCTGCTTGTACATCTTCATCAGAGGATTTGGGTGAGCAGGTGTACTATTGATGAGCAATAATATTTTGAAAGGAGTCTTTTTTTTTTCTGAACAGTAGGTCTCAACAGTGGGCTTAAAATGTTCAGTAAACCATGCTGTGAACAAATGTGCCATCATCCAGGCATTGTTGTTTCATTTATAAAATACAGGCAGAATAAATTTAGCATAATTCTTAAGAACCCTAGAATTTTTGGCACGATAAATGAGCATTGGCTTCAGCTTAAAGTCCCAAGCTGCAGTAGTTCCTAACAAGAGAGTCAACCTGTTATTTGAAGCTTTGAAGCCAGGCATTGACTTCACTTCTCTAGCTCTGAAAGTCTCAGATGGCATTTTCTTTGACTGTTTCGTCTACATTGAAAATCTGTTTTTTAGTGTAACCAATGATTTCATCAATGATTTCAGCTAGATTTTCTGGATAACTTGCTGCAGCTTCTCCATCAGCACTTGCTGCTTTATTTTGTACTTTTATGTTATGGAGACAACTTCTTTCCATAAACCTCATGAGCCAACCTCCGCTGGTGTCCAGATTTTCTTCTGCAGCTTCCTCACCTCTCTCAGCCTTCAAAGAATTGAAGAGAGTTAGCGCCCTGCTCTGGATTAGGCTTTGGCTTAAGGGAATGTTGTGTCTGGCTTGATCTTCTATCCAGACCACTAAAACTTACTCCATATCAACAATAAGGCTGTTTTATTTTCCTGTCATTTGTGTGCTCACGGGAATAGCACTTTTAGTTTCTTTAAGGAAAATAACGTTCCCTTTGCCTTCACCACTTGCCTAGCTTTCCTCTCATTTCGGCTTTTGACGTATCTTCCTAACTAAGTTTAATCATTTTTAGCTTATAATTTAGAGAGAGATATACAACTCTTCCTTTCACTGGAACAATTAGAGACTATTGTTAGGTTATTAATCAGGCTAATTTCAATATTGTTGTGTCTCAGAAAATACGGAGGCCCAGGGAAAGGAGTGAGATGGGGAATAGATTCTTAGTGGAACAGTCAGAACACACATAACATTGATCGATTTACTTCACTGTCATATGGGCACTGTTTGGGGCACCCCAAAACAATTATCATAGTAACATGAAAGATCACTGATTACAGATAACCATAACAGATATAATAATAATGAAAATGTTGGAAATATTGCTGGAATTACTGAAATGTGGCACAGGGACATGAAGTGGGCCCGTGCTGTTGGAAATGTGACACAGATAGACTTGCCCAATGCAGGGTTGCCACAAACCTTCAATTTGTAAAAAACGTGATGTCTGCAAAGTGCAGTAGAGTGAAGTGCAAGACAACAATATATGCCTGTATGTCCTTTTCTTTTTCCCCCGCTGGAGGCTCTTCCTACTCTGAACAGCTTTGATTCTAGAATAAACCCCATCAGGGAGTAGGTGAGAAGGTTTGAGAAGTCTTTACCCTCTATTCTGTGAAATGTAGCCAGAGACAGTTCCAGAGCTACTCAGTGCATTCTGGTTCCAGTTATCTTCCTTTCCTGTCTGGGTTCTTCTCTCTTTCAGTCCTGTAGTCCTGCTGGGAACCATCTCTGTGGCTAACTTGGCAGTATTCAGTCTGCTTTTATTTCCTCTTAATGAAATGAATCCAAGTTTCAGCAGTCACAGATCTTTGTGAACAGGATCCAAAGCTTTCAAAACTGTTGGTTCCTGTGATTTCTCAAGCACACAATACCAAAGGAGGTCTTGGGTTGGAGGAAGGCTATTTTTTTTTTTTTTTTTGAGATGGAGTCTTGCTGGGTCGCCTAGGCTGGAGTGCAATGGCGTGATCTCAGCTCATTGCAACCTCCACCTCCTGGGTACAAGGGATTCTCCTGCCTCAACCAATTGAGTAGCTGGGATTACAGGCAACCGCCACTACACCAAGCTAATTTTTGTATGTTTAGTAGAGACAGAGTTTCACCATGTTGGTCAGGCTGGTCTCGAACTCCTGACCTCAGGTGATCCACTCACGTCAGCCTCCCAAAATGCAGGGATTACACACATAAGCCACTGCGCCCAGCCAAGGAAGGCTATTTTTAGGCCCTTTATCCTTGGTGCTCTCAGACACACCCTTGCTGGTGTTTATCAGATGATGTGTTCGGTTTTTCCACGTGTCCCCAGTAGTATCTCCTGCACCTTTTCAGAATGAGCATGACAAGAAAACAAGAAAATAATAGCTATAGCATGTCTGTCATCTCCATTGGGAGATTTGCCGTTTAGGTATGTTGGAATATGTTAGAACTGCTATGATTAGTCTAATCAAAGCCATTTCCCCTGTTTTATGTTCATTCTCAAAGAGCTGTTTATTTTCTTCTTTTCCTTTTTATTTTTACATTTAAGTATGTGGTTTTATTCCTCTGGCATTCCTAAAACACACACACACACCCACGCATGCACGCACGCACGCGCACACATGTGCATGTTCTGTTCTTTCCCCAGTAAAAGTAACGATTGATTAAGTTGTGGAAGTTGAAACAACTTTGGAAATCTGATGAAGAGAGTGGGAAGTATATGCTGCTCTTCTTGTTTTCTTTCTTTTTTTTAAACTTTCATTTTAAGTTCATGGGTACAAGTGCAGGTTTGTTACATAGGTAAACTTGGGTCATGGGGGTTTGTTGTACAGATTATTTCATCACCCGGGTACCTAGTACCCATTAGTTATTTTTCCTGATCCTCTCCCTCCTCCCACCCTCCACTCTCCGAAAGGCCCTAGTGTGTGTTGTCCCCCACCATGTGTCCATGTGTTCTCATCATTTAGGTCCCACTTAAAAGTGAGAACATGCAGTATTTGGTTTTCTGTTCCTGTGTTGGTTTGCTGAGGATAATGGCTGCCAGCTCCATCCGTATTTCTGCAAAGGACATGATCTTATTCTATTTTACGGCTGTGTAGCATTCCATCGTATGTATATGCCACATATACTTAAGTACATAGATACACAAAGAGCATGAATTCTCAATGGGGCTGAAATCACCTTTGAGGGGACAAACATTGGTTATTGGGAGAGGCAGAAAAAATCTCAGATTTTTACAGATGTTTGTGCACCCTCCCTCACAAGGAGCCACCGTATGTAAACAGATATATACCGTATCTGTGTTTATGAAAATTTCATTGGCGGTTGGGGATGGAGGTTAGGAACCACAAAATCTAAAAAGGTTCCCAAAGGAGCTATAATAGAAAACAGGTTCAGAAACACTGACGTAGATTATGGATTTAATCCTATAAATGCAGTTAGCCATAGACATGGAGAGTTATCGAGAATCTCTCCAATATTCTTATCAGCCTTTGTTTTCCCTCTGGCTTTGTGGCTATACTTAGAGGGGTAAACAGGCACTGATTCCTTATAGTGAGCTGTTCAGAAAATTAAGAGGGAATGATCTCAGGGGTTCATCCCCAGGATGCCATACCAGTGGCCACGTTGTTGGGGGAGGAAACATCCTAACAGCTCTTATGTGTGCAGTGATTTGTATGTCTTCAGAGTTTCTCGTTTATCTGCCCAGGATACAAATGGTTTGTTCTTTCTTTCCAGAAGATCTGAAAGGGTAAATGACATTTCTGTAAATGGAATCACATTTTTAATGTGCAGGAGAAGCTCAGTATTAAAAAGGAATTCTATTGCTTATATATTTTTTCAAATCCTTGTTAAAGGAGATTTTTCAATTATAATTTTAATTACAGAAGTAATTGCCAGATATATCTTTATTTTGAAAATGAAAGCAAAATAAAATGTCAGCAATAAACAGTAAAATTCTCCCTTTCCCTTGTCATGGAGAACTACTATAACTGCTATTAATACTTTGATATAAATCCTTGTGTGCATTTATTCATGTTTGTAGGTGTATATGAAGCACATCTAATTCCTTTTCTTCATTATTGGAACCACGCTATATGCTTTTACTGATGTGACTTGCCTTTATTAGTCCTGCATAAATATAAATATTCCATTTATGACCTTTTCATAATTTACTTCCTTTGGAAATTCTTCTGTTTTCCCCAAAGCACATCTAGAACATTCCTTGGTACATGTCTCTGCTCTCAGACCTGTGTAGTTTATGAGTAAACACATTTTACTTCCACCCTTATGGAACAGTTTGTCAAAAACTTCAGCGTGCCTGTGAGCAGAGAGAACCAGGCTGGGTAAGAGCCACAGAACATGTGTTTACTATACCTTCACTCAAACCTCATTCTCTTTGTTCCAACGCATTCAGATTTTGTGCATTGCCTAGGCTATATCATTTGTTGTCTGCATGGGAACAGGCTTTGCCTAACAGATTCATTATGTAAATAAGGTTTCAGGAGATATATTTTTGTCTGTTTTAGAAAACTAATTAGGAATAAGTGCTTAAACTCACTAGCGCACACCTACAAGTCATTGTGCTAATTATTACAAGAATCTCTAATGTATTTTTAAGGGCAAGAGAGGAATGACTAGTCTGTGGGTAATAGTATATTAATTAATCTAGGAAGACTTCTGCCGTACTTATTCTGTATTCCTTTTAGGGGAACTAAGCGCTCAGACATGCTCAGCACCAGATTGACCTAAGAGGATGCAGGCAGCATTGGGCATCTCTTCTGTGGGTCCTCAGGGGCTAGCTATTCTTTTTTTGCCCCCTACCTCCAAGTGGCAGTTCAGGTACAAAGTGATGAGACCCACAGTAAGCAGGTGTGGGAACTATCCTGTCTTATGGGAGACAGCTGTTGTAAAAACTCTATCTGCATAGCTGCCAGCCTGTCTACAGGGGACATGCCCTGTTATAACAGTCATGCTACTTAATGACTCCCAAAGCTGTAGATTCCTCATCAGATATTTCAGATTCATTCTATGAGCTCCCAGTCCAGATGCAGTCTACCAACAAGATGCAATCTGATGAGCACTGTGGCTCACTCACACAGTGGTGTTTCCTCTTTATCAGGTGTTCAGCAGATCAGAGCTGGAAAGTTAACCCAAGGTTAAATTCTCATGCAGAAGAGGAAAAGATTGTGTTAATCCTTTATACACAGTGTTTTAGTCTGTTCTCACGCTGCTAACGAAGACATACCCGAGACTGGGCTGTGTGTAAAGGAGAAAGGTTTAACGGACTCATAGTTTAGCATGGTTGAAGAAGCCTCAGGAAACTTACAATCATGGCAGAAGGGGAAGCAAACACATCCTTCCTCACATGGCAGCAGCAAGGAGAAGTGCAGAGTGAAGCGGGGGGAAAAGGCCATTATAAAACCATCTACTCTCATGGGAACTCACTCACTGTCATGAAAACAAGATGGGGAAGACCACCCCCATGATTCAGTTATCTACACCTGGTCCCTCCCACATGTGAGGATTATGAGAACTACAATTCAATATGAGATTTGGGTGGGGACACAGCAAAATCATATCACATAGCTTCGCATGTACTCCTATGTCCATTGCAGCACTATTCACAAACCAAAGACATGAAATCAATCTAGGTCCCCATCCATGGTAGATTGGATAAAGCAAGTGTGGTACATGTATGTCATGGAATACTATGCAGCCATAAAAAAGAACAGAATTATGCCTTTTGTAGCAACATGGATGTAGCTGGTGACGATTATCCTAAGCAAATTAACACAGGAACATAAAGCCAAATACCACATGTTATCACTTATAAGTGGGAGCTACACATTTCGTACACATGGACATAGCAACTGTGGGCACTGAGGATAACTGGACAGGGGAGAGAAGGGAGAGGCATACAGGCTGAAAACAAAACTATTAGGTGCTATGCTCATTAACTGAATGATGGGTCATTTGTACCCTGAACCTTAGTGTCACTCAATAGACTCATGTAACAAACCTGTGCTTGTACCTTCTCAACCTAAAATGAAAGTTGAAATTATAAAAAATTGAAATTAAAATTTTAAAAGAAAAATTCTGTAATGTAGACTTGTCACCAATTTATATTGAATGTCTTCTTATTTTGGATTGATGAGATCTTTCACAAAGTGTTCTGTAATTTATATAATAGTAGTATATGTATATAGATATTCTATAATATGAGAAGTTTTGCTAAGTATTATTATTACTCTGCATAAGAAAGTTCTTTTTTTTTTAGATGGAGTCTTGCTCTGTCACCCAGGCTGGAGTGCAGTGGCACGATCTTGGCTTACTGCAACCTCCACCTCTCAGGATAAAGCGATTCTCCTGCCTCAGTCTCCTGAATAGCTGTGATTACAGGCACGTGCCACCATGTTCAGCTAATTTTTTTTTTTTTGTATTTTTAGTAGAGACAGGGTTTTCCATGTTGGCCAGGCTGGTCTCGAACTTCTGATCTCAGGTGATCCACCCACCTCGGCCTCCCAGTGTGCTAGGATTACAGGCGTCAGCCACCATGCCAGGCCAGAAAGTTCTATTTGAGCCCCTAGATTCCCATTCAGTATTGACCTAGTACCCCTATCCTGGATTCCAGGCCCTCTTTCTTAGCACTGGAGCAAGAATAAGTCCTTATCTTCTTAAAGACTCTGCCCTAACCTCCATTAAGACCATGCCACAACCCCCTAGCTGCTGAATGTTTCAGTTCTGTGAGGAGAGATGCAGTCCAGTAAGGCTCATTTAAAATACGTTTGGCTTTCTAAACACCAAATAGACCATCTTTTGGTATTTGCCTCAGACGTTTATACAGACACCACTAATGAATCATCTATTGTCATATTCCTATTGGAACAGCAGCTCTGAAGTTCCACAATGAAAAATTAGCTCAAGAATGTGCTTATTTATGAATTATTGTGGTGAAGTATTCCCTGGGTTGGGTAACAGACTGTTTAGTTTGCAGTCCCTTATTATTTACAAGGAATAAACTGACAATATTATGCTGGTGAGATTTATTTCCTGTGATATGTAGAGTCCTTTTACTTACCCAGTGCCTGCCTTCCTCTCTTATTATTTCTTTTCAAGGAGTTGAGAGTTTCCCAGGAGGTGTTTTACAAGGAGCCCAAGGTGAATCCAGCCTTGGCTACTAATTAGCCTTGTGACTGCAAATAAGTCACTTAGGAATTGATGCTTCAGTAATGTGGAGACTGTGTCTGCCCACTTCTCAGAGCTGGTGAGGTCCCTGTATACTCCCTAGGCCTACTCAGGATGTCACCTGCAGCTGTGGTGGGTAGTTTCTGTACACACCAAGGGCTTCCCATGCCAAGCACCTGTGTCTTGGCCTAGGAGTTTTGTGCTTTTTATTTTTGGCCAGTGGAGCATGTTCAATCTGAGTGCAGGGCAGGCTGGAAATGTCAGGGCCTTCGTGGTGTCCTTGGGAACAACCTTCAGTTGGTGAAGGACAAGAGCTAGTGCATAAATATGCCCTCAGAGGGTGCATTCTGCTGTGCATTCCGTATCCCTCCCGAAGGCTTCTGAGGACAGCCCAAGTTGTCCCCAGAGGGGACACCCTCTATGGGTTATGTTTTCTCCCCTGCCTCACCTTTCCGTCTCCGCCTCCTGCTGCTAGGATCACCTCTCAAATATGCTACATGGACCCCAAACCTTGCTTTAGGATCTGCTTTTGTGAGAACCCAAATTAAGACAAGGATAAAGGTCATCATAAATATAATTGCATTAAGCTGTTACACAGCTATGTGGACACACTTTCACTGGCACAGAAGTTTTCTTGATTGATTTTTAGAATATAAATGATAGCTGTCACTTATGGAAGACTTACTGTATGCTGACACTTTGCATGGTTTGTTTTGTATTTTTACTGCTTTTATTTATTTTAATTGACAAATAATAATTGAACATATTTATGGAGTAGAGTATAATGTTTTGATATATGTAAACATACATACTTATCTTTCTTTGTGATGAGAGTATTTCACATTTACTCTAAGTGGTTTTGAAATACATGGCATATTATTATTAACTAAAGTCACCATGCTGTGCGATAGATCTGAGAAACTTATTCCTCCCATCTAACTGAAACTTTGTACTCTTTAGCCAGTATCTCCACATTGTACTGCCTCCTTCCTGCCAGCTCCTGGTAACCACCAATCTACTCTCTACTTTTATGAGTTTGACTTTTCAAAGTAAGATAATGCAGTATTTGTCTTTCTGAGCCTGGTTTATTTCACTTAGCCTAGTATCCTCCAGGTTCATCCATGGTGTCACAGAAAACAGGGTTTCCTCTTTCTTTAAGGCTAAATAGTATTCCATTGTGCATATATATACATACCACATTTTCTTTATCCATTCATCCATTGATGGACTCTTAGGGTTGATTCAATGTCTCAGCTATTTTGACTAATGCTGCAGTAAATGTGGGAGTGCAGATATGTCTTTGACATACTGATTTCAATTGATTTGGATACATACACAGTAGTGGGATTTCTGGATCTAATGGTAGTTCTATTTTTAGTTTTTTGAGGAACCTCCACACTGTTTTCCCTAATGGCTGTACTAATTTACATGCCCACCAACAGTGTACAAGGGTTTCTTTTCCCCACGTCTTCCCTATGATTTGCTAATTTTGTCTTTTTGATGAAAGCCGCTCTGACAAGTATGAAGTGAGATCTCATTGTGGTTTTAGTTTGCTATTCCTCGACGATTAGTGATGTTGAATATTTTTTCGTAAATCTGTTGGTCATTTGCATATTTTCTTTTGAGAAATGTCTATTCAGGTTCTTTGTCATTTATTTGTTTATTTATTTTACTGTAAGTTCCGGGATACACGTGCAGAATGTGCAGTTTGTCACACAGATATACATGTGCCATGGTGGTTTGCTGAACCTATCAACTCGTCATCTAGGGTTTAAGCCCTGCATGCGTTACACATTTGTCCTAGTGCTCTCCCTCCCCTTGTCTTCCACCTGCCCACAGGCCCCGGTGTGTGTTGTTCCCCTCCCTGTGTCCATATGTTCTCATTGTTCAACTCCCACTTGTGAGTGAGAACATGTGGTGTTTGGTTTCCTGTTCTTGTGTTATTTTGCTGAGAATGATGGCTTCAAGCTTCATCTATGTCCCTGCAAAGGACATGATCTCCTTCTTTTTATGGCTGCATAGTATTCCATGGTGAATATATGCCACATTTTCTTTATCCAGTCTATCATTGATGGGCATTTGGGTTGGTTCCAAGTCTTTCCTATTGTAAATAGTGCTGCATTAAACATACATATGCAGGTGTCTTTATAGCAGAATGATTTAAAATCCTTTGGGTATATACCCAGTAATGAGATTGCTGGGTCAAATGGTATTTCTGATTTTAAATCCTTGAAGGATTGCCATACTGTCTTCCACAATGATTGAACTAAATTACTCTCCCACCAACAGTGTAAAAGCATTCCTATTTCTCCACAGCCTTATCAGCATCTATTGTTTCCTTACTTTTTAATAATCGCTATTCTGACTGACGTGAGATGATATCTCATTGTGGTTTTGATTTGCGTTTCACTGATGACCAGTGATGATGAGCTTTTTTTTTTAATATGTTTTTTGACTGCATAAATGTCTTCTTTTGAGAAATGTCTGTTCATATTCTTTGCTCACTTTTTGACGGTGTTTTTTTTTTTTTTTTCTTGTAAATTTAAGTTACTTGTAGATTCTGGATATTAGACCTTTGTCAGATGGCTAGATTACAAAAATTTTCTCCAATTCTAGAGGTTGACTGTTCACTCTGATGCCAGTTTCTTTTGCTGTGCAGAAGCTCTTTAGTTTAATTATATCCCATTTGTCAATTTTGGTTTTTGTTGCAGTTGCTTTTGGTGTTTTAATCATGAAGTCTTTGCAGATGCCTATGTCCTGAATGGTATTGCCTAGGTTTTCTTCTAGGGTTTTTATGGTTTTGGGTTTTCCATTTAAGTCCTTAATCCATCTTGAGTTAATTGTTTTATAAGGTGTAAGGAAGGGGTCCAGTTTCTGTTTTCTGCATATGGCTAGCCGGTTTTCCTAGCATCGCTGATTAAATAAGGAATCCTTTCCCCATTGCTTGTTTTTGTCAGGTTTGTCAAAGATCAGATGGTTTTAGATGTGTGGTATTGTTTCTGAGGCCTCTGTTCTGTTCCATTGATCCATATATCTGTTTTGGTACCGGTACCATGCTGTTTTGGTTACGGTAGCCTTATAGTATAGTATGAAGTCAGGTAGTGTGATGCCTTCAGCTTTGTTCTTTTTGTTTAGTATTGTCTTGGCTGTATGGGCTCTTTTTGGGCTCCATATGAAATTTACAGTAGTTTTTTTCTAATTCTGTGAAGAAAGTCAAAGGTAGCTCGATGGGAATAGTGTTGAATCTATAAATTACTTTGGGCAGTACAGTCATTTTTATGATGTTGATTCTTCCTATCCATGAACATGAAATCGTTTTCCATTTGTTTGTGTCCTCTCTTATTTCCTTGAGCAATGATTTGTAGTTCTACTTGAAGAGGTCCTTCACATCTCTTGTAAGTTGTATTCCTATGTATTTTATTCTCTTTGTAGCAGTTGGGAATGGGAGTTCATTCATGATTTGGCTCTCTGCTTGTCTATTATTGGTGTATAGGAATGCTTGTGATTTTTTTCATGTTGATTTTGTAACCTGAGACTTTGCTGAAGTTGCTTATTAGCTTAAGGAGTTTTGGGGCTGAGATGATGGGGTTTTCCAAATATAAAATCATGTCATCTGCAAACAGAGATAATTCGACTTCCTCTCTTCCTATTTTAATTTTATTTCTTTCTCTTGCCTGATTCAATACTGTGTTGAATAGGAGTGGTGAGAGAGGTCTTTGCCCATTTTTAAAATGGGCTATTGGTTTCTTCCTATTGAGTTGTTTGAGTTCCTTGTATATTTTAGATATTAACCCCTTATCAGATGTATGATTTACAAACATTTTCTCCCACTCCATAAGTTGTTTCTTCACTCCCACAACATAAGTTGATTGTTTCCTTTGCTGTGCAGAAGCTTTTTAGCTTGATGTAATCCCATTTGTCTATTTTTGCTTTTGTTGCCTGTGCTTTTAGAATCATACCATGGTTTATTTTATTTAGTCTTCAAAGTCCCATTTTATAGGTGAGAAAATAGGCTTTAAGAGAGTATACCTTGTCCAAGTTTACACTAAGTATCAGAGGGGATTCCATTTTACCCAAAGTCTGTGGCAGCGTTGGGGTGGAGGTGAGGGCAGGGGGCTCTGGAACCAGGTGGCCTGCGTTTTTGCCTCCTCTCTTCACACTTCCTGACTGTGTGACCCTGGGCGTGTCACTTACCTTCTCTGAGCCTTGGTTTCCTCATCTATGTAATGAGGCTCATAATAGCACTCAGTTCATAGTTTTGTTGGGGGAGTTATGTGACACAGAGTAAGTGTTAAATTAGTGCTGCCAATCATCATTATTTTACAAATATTATTCCTAGTTGTTATTCAGAATCTGTGAATATAACGTTGATTATTAGTAGGTTTCCTGCAGGGCAATGACCAGTTAATCAATAATACTGTGGAGGACAGCAGAAGGGATCTGATAGAACCCCCAATGCTTTTAAGAAGCTTCAAGTATAGTTTGAGAAAACAAGACATATTTATTGTTAATATGTGAAGTTAATAATGGATCAAGTATGAAAACAGATTTGGAAGAGAGAAAAAACTTACGGATTTATTGCCTCCATCTTCAGGCTCTAAGTGCTTCCATGCGGGGCAGCTGTCAGTGGCCATATAGTGATGGATGGCTTTCCTTTGTTCCTTCCTTTCCTACTAGCCAACTTAGAAAACCTCTCTGCTAGATCTGGACCCTTTCTAAATACAGTTCTAGGGGAACCATGCAGAATTTCTCACCAGGCTTTAATTCAGGTATTCCTTTCATTTCCTTCCTTGAGGAAGAAAAGGCAGATAAAAGCTTATGTCTACCAGCCAACAGCTTTTAACCCAGTTAGAATTGTGGTGGGTCCTGGTACCCAGAATACATGGACACATGGAAAATTGTCACTCTGTGTTGAAGGAGGCAGGGAACTAACAATTTTTGAATACATATGGTGGGCCTGTTACTCTGCATATTTTAGGGTAATTTATTCTCACAGTAAACAGGAGAGGTAGTTATTATTATCCCCATTTTATGGATGAGGAAACTGAGACTCAGCAAGATTGACCAGTGTCAGGCAAAACTGTAAGCAGCAGAGGCAGGATGGGAACCCAGCCTAACACCAGAGGTCTTTCCACTATGCTACGGTGGGTGGGCTTATGCCAACTAGACGGCGCAGAAATCAAATGCTATAGGAATAAGATAGAAGAGAGGGCATGCAGGGCTTGTATTCTGGCTTGGGACCAGTGACAGAAGCAGCAGGAGTGGTGAGAATGAAGTGAAGGGAGCTGAGAATTCATGGGGTGCTCTTGGCACCTCCCCGGTTATCATCTCTTGGAATCTGGAGGCCAGGGATAGAAAGAAGCCAGGCATTGAAGAATCTTCTACTTCTGTCTTTCTCCTCTAAAACAGAAAGGACTTCATCTTGCATTTATTAAGATGCCTGGTGAGCCGGGCTCGTTGGCTCATGCCTGTAATCCCAGCACTATGGGAGGCCGAGGTGGGCGAATCATGAGGTCAGGAAATTGAAACCATCCTGGCCATAGTGAAACCCCATCTCTACTAAAATACAAAAAATTAGCCGGGCGCGGTGGTACGTGCCTGTAGTCCCAGCTACTCAGGAGACTGAGGCAGGGGAATTGCTTGAATCCGGGAGATGGAGGTTGCAGTGAGCCAAGATCATGCTGCTGCACTCCAGCCTGGCAAAGAGCAAGACTCTGTCTCAGAAAAAAAAAAAAAAAAAAAAAAAAAGATGCCTGGTGATTGGCTAATTGCATCTGAGATCCTTGCCACTTAGAATGCATTTGTCCGTCAATGACAGAAAAGCAGGGTAGTATAAAGGTTCAGGGCACAGGCAATAAAGCTCAACAGATTCTAGCCACGCCACTCATTGGCCAAATTTCCCTGAAAAAATGACGTAACTCATCTGAGCAATAGTCTCCTTCTCTGCAAGATAGAGATCGTTATAGCAGTTTTAGTATAGAGTTGTTGAAGATTTACTGCAGTGAATGTACACGTGTGTGTGTGTGCGCACACGCATGTGCGTGTGGAATATATGCACAGAAATCATTGTGTATACTGTGCCACAGCATAGTTGATGTTCTGGAAAAGCTCAAGAAAAAGAAGGAGTCCTTTGCTGCTTTCTCTCCACTTCTCTCCATTTGTCATTTGGTTGTTCGCATTTATGGTCTTCCCATTCCCCTCTGGGAGCACATTAAGCAAGGCTGCAGTCGCAGTAGAATGGGAATCCCAAGACAGATCATGCCGTTGCCATTTACAGAAATGGAGGGTGATCAAAATCCTGGTTAATGAGGACAAAGTGCACTTGCTTCTCTAGGAAGAATTAGTAATGGGAAGTTGGGCTGAAGGACTGAACGGTCAGTTCTTGTTGGTAGGCTTATTTTTGTGTTTAGTTGATTAAGATGCATGGTGATTGACTGATTGCATTGTATGGGAGAGGCAGGCCCTTGGTCTGGTGAAACTGGAGGTCAGATGCCCTTGGCAGGGCGTGGTCTAGCTGGGCGGTCATCTGTGATGGGTCCCTTTTTATATAGGCAATGGATACGTGCGATGGCCCCAGGAAAGCGCTCACCAGACTAACCACACTGTGTAGAAGTGAAGTGGAGATGTGCATCACTCACATCCTGATCACAGCTTTAGGCCCAGTGACTCGATGATATATGGATTTCTTCATGACATAACTATTCTCGTGGAGAGAATGGTGGCTTTTGTTAGGAGTAGAGAGAGGATCTCTGAATGACAAGTCTTCTTTTTCTGCTCTACTCCTGTCTGTTTTTTTTCTTTTTTTTCTTTTGAGACGAAGTCTCACTTTGTTGCCTAAGCTGGAGTGCAGTGGCACGATCTTGACTCACTGCAACCTCCACCTCCCAGGTTCAAGTGATTCTCCTGCCTCAGCCTCCCTAGTAGCTGGGAACACAGGCATGCGCCATCATGCCTGGCTAATTTTTTTTTGTATTGTTTAGTAGAGATGGGATTTCACTATGTTGGCCAGGCTGGTCTTGAACTCCTGACCTCATGATCCCCCCACCTCCACCTCCCAAAGTGCTGGGATAAGGGGCATGAGCCGCCAAACCCGGCCTCCAGTCTAATTTTTAAAGATTCAAATTCAAGATTGAGCCTTCAATATACTTAGCAGGGAAAAGTCTGGAACCTCTACCTCTTTAAAAATTGTTTTTGACATTATGTCAGACTTGCAAAAAAGTTGCAAGAACACTACAAAGAATTCCTTTCTAATTACCCTCACTCAGATTCCCAAATGTTAATACTTTTATCTGTCTGTTCATCTCTCTGCCTATTCATGCATCCATTTATCTGTCCATCCATATGTTTTCTGAATTGTTTGGCATTAAGTTGCAGACATAATGCCCCCTTAGTTCTAACTTCTTCAGTAAGTATTTTCTAAAATCAGGAGCATTCTCTTAAATAATCATAGTACAGTTCTCAAAATCAGAACATTCACATTAATGAAAAAAAAAAAAGACTGTGATCTAATCTCCAAACTTTTTTTGATTTCAGTTGTCCCAACAACACCCTTGATAGTGAGAGAAAAATTCACACCATGCAATGCATTCAGTTATCCCGACCCCTCAGTTTCCTTTAATCAGGAAAAATTCCTGCGACTTGCTTTCTCTTGTAGACTCTCTCTCAATCTGGTCTTTTCTTTATGATTAGATTAGATTTCCTTATGATGATTCAGGTTATACAGTTTCAACAGGGATGCCATAGAAGTGGTGTGGTATTCTCAGTGCATCATAGCGGGAAACACCTATCGATCTGACCCATGACTGGTGATACTAATAGTGATCATTTGGTGAAGGTGTTGTCAGCCAAGTTTCTTCACTGTCCTGTTACTCTTTTACCAGTTGAAATTAATAAGTATTTTGTGGGGAGGTATTTTTAAACTATGTAAATATTCTGTTACTCCTCAAAATTTCACTATGAGTTTTAGCATCTACTGATGCTTCTTTCTTGAATCAATTATAATTATGATGGTTTCCAAATGGTGATTTTCTAATTCTATCATTTCTTCCACATTTACTAGTTAGTTCTCCTGAAAGATGACCTTTCCCTTCTCCCTCTTTATCTTTAACAACAATAATACTATTTTTCTGAGAGACTGAGGTCTTTCTCTCTTGAGACCAGGAGTTTAAGACCAGCCTGGGCAACATAGGATAGAGTGCAGTGGTGCAATCATGGCTCATTGTAACCTCCACTTCTGAACTCAAGAGATTGTTTGAGGTTTTTTGTAGCGATGTGGTTTGCATCGTTTATTTGTATGTTTGTTTTTTAAAGATAGGGTCTCACTCTGTCGCCTAGGCTGGAGTGCAGTGGTGCAATCCTAGCTCACTGCAGCCTTGATGTCCTGGGCTCAAGTGATCTTCCTGCCTCAGCCTCCTGAGTAGCTGGGACTTGACAGCTGTGCACCACCATGCCCAGCTAATTAAAAAAATTTTTTTTTGTACAGATGGAGTCTTGCTGTGTTGCCCAGGCTGGTCTTGAGCTCCTAGGGTCAAGCATTCCTCCTACCTGTCTCCCAAGTAGCTGTGATTATAGGTGTGAGCCACCACACCCACTCTCTCTTTATTTGTATCAGTGTAGACTCATGGATTCTTATTTCATTAAATAGGTTATACTCCTTAGCTATCATTATTTATTTTGATGCTCAAATTGTCCCAGATTTGGCCAAGAAAAGCCTGTTCTACTGGTCTCCTGCATCCTTTAAACATGTTCTCATCTTTCTTAGGATGTACACTTTAACCTTGACAATCAAGTAAGTTTTCAGATAGAAGTGTGAATAAGTGATACGGTAGCCATATATTTCCCTCCTCACTACTTCCTCTTCATCTCAGATGGATGATGAGATGGGGGATTCCCCCAGAAAATCTGCCAAGAGAGCCCTCAGACATGGTGGCCTATTCATCCGTCTTGTTGGGGGTGTTTGCATTGAGCTGGTGTGATTGCCATTGTCATTATCATCACCTGGCGGAGTGTGCCAAGTTCTATCAATTAAAAATAAAAATACTTGCACATGCATGTTTATAGCAGCAAGATTCACAATTGCAAAAATATGGAACCAGCCCAAATGCTTATCAATCAACGAGTGGATGAAGAAATTGTGATATATATATATATGATGGAATACTACTCAACCATAAAAAGGAAGGAATTATTGGCATTCCCAGCAACCTGGATGGAACTGGAGACTTATTTTAAATGAACTAACTCAAGAATGGAAAACCAAACATTGTATATTCTCATTCATAAGTGGGAACTAAGGTATGGGGATGCAAAGGCATAATAATGATATAGTGAACTCTGGGGACTGGGGAGGAACGGTAGGAGGGGTCTGAGAAGTAAAAGACTACAAATCGGGTTCAGTGTACACTGCTTGAGTGATGGGTGCACCAAAATCTCACAAATGACCTCTGAAGAACTCACTCATGTAACCAAATACCAACTGTTCCCCCAAAGCCTATGGAAATAAAACATTAAAAAAATAAATAAAAATAAAAGTTTTTCTAAGAATGAAAAAAAAATAGTAACACCCAAAATATGTCAGTCCAACCACATGCCTGAGCTGGCTCCTGCTGCTTTTCTCTGGCTTGTGCCTTGGCTGAGACTGGGAGGTCTGCTTCAACTCCCAGCACCCTTGTCTTACCTCATTCTGTCTCTAGCAACATGTGCGGTTGTTTCTAGCCTCTCTTCTTCCCTGGACTGTCTTTGGCACCAGACCCAGGCTCTGCAAGGACCCTGCCTGTCTTGCTCACTACCGAGTTCTCAGTGAAAACAGCAGACGTTGCTTACACGTTTGTTGAATGAATGGATGTTGCTAGTGATAATGCATTTATGATGCTGTTAATAACATCGTTATTGAGTGCCAGTGATGTGCCAGGCGCTAATTACATCATGCACTGCATAATGACATTTCGGGCAAGGATGAACTGCTTGTCTCAATGAAGGTCTCTATGATTATAATGAGCTGGAAAATGCCTCTCATCTGGTGATGTTGTAACTGTTGTAACATCATAGTGCAATGGCATTATTTTTGAAATAAATTTAGTGTAGCCTAAGTGTACGGCATTTATAAAGTCTACAGTAGTGTATGGTAACATCATGGGCCTTCATATTCATTCACTACTCAGTGACTCACTCATTCACTCAACCAGAGCAGCTGCCAGTCCTGCAAGCTCCAATCGTGGTAAGTGCCCTGTGCAGGTGTAACCTTTTTTTATCTTTTGGTTTTTTGTTTTATGAGACAGAGTCTCACTCTGTCATCCCGGCTGGAGTGCAGTGGTGTGATCTCGGCTGACTGCAAACTGTGCCTCCCAGGTTCAAGCGATTCTCCTGCCTTGGCCTCCCGAGTCGCTGGGACTACAAGTGTGTGCCACCACGCCCGGATAATTTTTGTATTTTTAGTAGAAACACGGTTTTCCTGTGTTGGCCAGGCTGGTCTCGAACTCCTGACCTCAAGTAATCCACCTACCTCAGCCTCCCAAAGTGCTGGGATTACAGGTGTGAGCCACTGCACCCGGCCACATTTTTTATCATTTATATCATTTTTTTTACTGTACCTTTTTAATGTTTAGATATGTTTCGATCCACCAATACTTCCCATTGTGTTATTACTGCCTACAGTATTCAGTAGAGTAATGTGCTAAACAGCTTTGTAGCCTAGGAGCAATAGGCTATACCACACAGCCTAGAGGTATAGTAGGCTACATCGTTTAGGTTTGTGTCAGTACGCTCTATGATATTTTGCACAGCAATGAAATCCTCTAACGATGCATTTCTTGGAATGCATCTCTGTCGTTAAGTGATGCATCATGATACGTAGAATGCATTTTCTTATTTAATCCTTACATTATCCCTTATGAAGTGCATGCTGTTAGTGTCCCCATTTTGCAGATAAGGAAACTGAGGCTCAGAGTTGGTAGGGACATTGCTTCCAGTTGCAGCTAGTGTGTAGGAGCCAGAGTTTAAATGCAGCTCTGACTCCAAATCCCTTACTCTCAACTGCCGTGTCCTTCACCTTCTGGGAGAGTGTTGCCTTCTGCCCAGTAACAGTGTGGTTTTTAACTGCTGTGATTGAAGCCCTGTGGAGCGGACAGGGTGCGCCTGTGGGACAATTCTTGAGCCCAGTGACTTGCCCTCAGGTCAGTTTGGGACGCAAACTGCTGCAGCTGAGGTGACTTTAAGAGGTACACCGACCAACTTTAAACATTTAAAATTATGTTAACATTTTAGTGTTATTAGAAAAAAAGTGTGGCTGACATATTGGATTCCGTATTCATCAGATGTGTATGTTACTTAAGATGAAATTTTAACAAAAAGCCTTTTTTTTTTTTTTCCTCATTGTTTTTTGAGACAGCATGTCACTCTGTCTCCCAGGCTGGAGTGCAGTGGCATGATCTTAGCTCACTGCAACTTCTGCTCCCAGCTTCAAGCCATTATCCTGCCTCATCATCCCGAGTAGCTGGGACTACAGGCATGCACCACCATGCCTGTCTAATTTTTGTATTTTTAGTAGAGACAGGGTTTCACCATGTTGCCCTTGCTGGTCTCAAACTCCTGACCTTAAGTGATCTGGCTGCCTCAGCCTCCCAAAGTGCTGGGATTACAGGTATGAGCCACCATGCCTGGTATCAAAAAGTCAATTTAAAGAAATGGCCAGTAAATAAGATGATTCTTAGATATAACAGAGCATGGCAAGTGGTTTATGGAATGACTGAAGTTCAGAAGGTACCACCTTAATCCATTTCCTGTTTAGAAATCCAAAAATGCAGTGTGCTGTCAAGACTCATTTAATCTTATGTAAACACACTCTTTGAGGCTGAAGCAAATATGACTGATTTTTAGTGTGAAAATAAAATGTAAAAACTGTACTTGGAGTTATTTCTAAACAGAACTTGTCTCTAATCCTAATGTGATGGAAATGTATATGATGTTATATTAGGATTAGAGACAAGAATATTCTCATGGCAAATGGGAAATAGTTTGAAGTCATATTCTCACCACAATCCAAAGGATTGGAATGAATTTTCCTGTGTGGACGAAATACTCATGAGGCCACAGAGGTAGAAAATTGTGTTTGAAGTTATGTATATTATAGAAGATTTAAGTGTCATTGGCTGACAGGCTGGGGGCCATGCAATTTTCCCTGTGCTTCTTCAAGGGTTAATTCCCATTCTCCCTTTTGAGCCATGGAGCCAGGTTCTTGGTAGGGAGAAGAAAACTCTCATTCTTTTGGAATGAGCTCATTGCAATTGCAGTTTGCCATTTCTCCTCTGGAAACTGATCTTTACTCTTTTTTGTTTTGTTTTGTTTTGCTTTTTTGAGAGGGTCTTGCTCTGTTGAATAGGATGGAGTGCAGTGGCACAATCTTGGCTCACTGCAACCTCCGTCTCCTGGGCTCAAGCGATCCTCCCACTTCAGCCTCCTGAGTAGCTAGAACTATAGGCATGCACCACCACACCCAACTAATTTTTGTAATTTTTTTGGTAGAGATGGGGTTTTGCCATCATGCCCAGGCTGGACCTGAACTCCTGGACTCAAGCCATTTGCCTGCCTTGGTCTCCCAAAGTGCTGGGATTACAGCCACTGTGCCCAGCTGGTTCTTACTGTTTCTTAGTTTTAAAAGTTTGGATGAGATGAGGGTGGGATGGGACTTATTCAGATGAAACATAAATTCAACAAATAGTTATTGGGTCCAGACACTGGGATAAGCACTGGGAATTTAGAGATGGATGGGGCAGCCTCCTGCCAGAGGAGGAGATAGACAGGCAGGCAAATTTCTCCAGTCAGTTTACGAAGTACTAAAGGAGAGAAAGATGTGGAATTTACAGACTTGATCACTTTACATTTTCGAACAGGCAAGGCAGGTTTCTTTTCCCATAGCTGAAGAGAACAGTACCAAGGAAAACCAAAGTGAATAAATGACCTTGGGGGACATTTTAACAGGGTCCCATGGGATGTATTTGAGTTGGCTGGGCCTAGAGAAGTGGGTAAAAATTTCAGTATTTATTTTGACTTGATTCAGCTATGGTCCAATGACCAAAAGTCAAGTTGGCATATCTGGTGTGTATAAGGCTGATTGTTTCCCCTACCATTTCTGGAGGCAGACATTCTTCATGGACCCCGCTGTGACTTCAGAATCCTTCTCAACACAACACTTTGGGAAAATTACTCTAAGAAGGGGCATGTTCAATTAATCTTATTTCTATCCCTTCCCAAAGCCCTAAATTCTGTCATTTTGAGCAAATAGTTTTTCTCTGAATGGGGATGTGTCTTAAACAGGTAAGAAAATGCTTGGGGAAGAGTGTCATTTCTAAGCTATTAAGCATATTTCTTAACTACTCTTACAGGGTACCCTGTGGTTTTATGGTGCTGTGACTATCTTATAGATGCACTTTCTCCAGGTCACCCAGAAGTGTCATCCTACAGGCCTGTTGTTTCTGCAAACAAGGACTGCTTCACCACAATGATACATTTTGCATGACGCTGGCATCTTGAATGCATAATTACAGTTATTATTATTAACATGATAAAATAAGGAGTGTTAAAATTAGTCTCAGGGATGAGGTGCCTAGGAATAAAAAAACAGTCTTGTGTACAGGAAAATGCAGGGTTTCCTGAGGGACACCATTCATCCTGTAGAATTTATGGTTTCGTTTTATCTTGCTTTGTGATCATCGTGTTGAGTTCTCGCTTCTCCTCCCTCTGCTCTCTGCTTGACCACAGGCAGGCGCCAGGCTTCTGGGAGGGAATGTCACTTGGTTGTCAAATTAAATGCCCCAGATCTATTCACTCTAGAGGGTGGTGTCATTTATGGAAAAGAGAAAGAGAAGGCTCTGCTCTCTCTCTTGCTATTTGACCTGTTTAATATAATTTGAAATGAACCTTTAGCGTGATAAATGGGGAGACATAAAAACTCCTTGCATGGCCAACATCTCCACCGTGCTTTGGCCCCTGAATGGCAACTGGAATCAGAGAGGGCAGGTGCCCAGCACTTTGATTTAGAATAATGGGGGCCAGACTGGGGTGGAGCAGTCACACTGAGGCAGGCAGAAACAAGTCTGGGGACAGCTGAGGCCCCAGAAACACACCCAGAAGCTGGAGGCCGTGAGGGCAAAGCTATTCAACACAAAGTGCGTGGCTTCGGTGTGCTAGACATAAAGCAGCCACAAAACAGTCAAGACCATCCTTAAATGAAGCTCCTCTATGTTCTGTACTGGGTCGGGGGCCAATCCTGGGTTCACCCCAAAGTGAAATCAGGCCCCACCTGGGGCTCTGTATTACTGTATGCCAGATGGAAGGACTTGATGGTTAGAATCCATCCATCCATCCATCCATCCACCCATCCACCCACCCACCCACACATCTTAGGAGGGCCTACATGAAGCCAGATCTCAGCAGGGATTCTCTGATGAGCAAATGATTCTGCCTTCCAGGAGTTTACAGTTGAGCAGAAAAGAATGCTAAAACAGTAGACTGAAATAGTAATATACGATGAGCAGGATTAAGAGGAGGGGATGGGGCTGACTTGGAAGCATCCAGAGAATTTGGAGGATGGATTTTAACTTGGAATAGTCTTGAAGGACCCCGATCCCAACTGGTAGTGAGATTTTCCTCTCTTCTCCCTTGTGTTTGGTCTAAGAGAAGCTCCCCAGGAGATATTTTTGGGTCCTCTTTAATCACTGGATGGGCTAATGTTTGAGTATTTCCTTTTCTCTCTGTACATTCCAGAGAAATAATGCCTCTGTGTAGTCTGTCTCTCCTTTTTATTTTTTTTTTGAGACAGAGTCTCACTCTTTGCCCAGGCTGGAGTGCAGTGGTGCAATCCCAGCTCACTGCAGCCTCCACCTTGCAGGTTCAAGTGATACTCCTGCCTCAGCCTCCTGAGTATCTGGGACTACAGGCACATGCCACCATACCCAGCTAATTTTTGCACTTTTGGTAGAGACAGGGTTTTGCCATGTTGGCCTGGCTGTCCTCGAACTCTTAACCTCAAGTGATCTGCCTGCCTTGGCCTTCCAAAGTGCTGGGCATAGGCATGAGCCACCACGCCCAACCTGTGTAGTCTCTTAACATTCATCAATAGCCTGAATTAGTTGAACTGTATTTAGTGACATAATTGGGCTCTCCAGCACTGCATTCAAAGACTCATTCATTTGTTCATTCTTCCGTTCAGCAAACTTATGTTTTTGGTGCCTATGAGGGGTTCAGGATCTGTGTAAGAGGTCTGGGGCACAGAGTTGCAAAAAACCAGCCTTCCTGATAAGGAACTCAGAGTATAGAAGAGACAGACTGAAAATATCAATCATAACTCAGAGAGGAAAGGGCTGGGGCAGGGGAAGTAACACTCACGCACCTAAAACTAAAAAGCCAGGAACAATGTCCTGGAGGAATTAGCATCTGTGACAGGGGCTGGCACATTTTCCCTGGAAGGGGCCAGGGAGTAAACACAGCAGGCTTTTGGCAGCCATATGGTCCCTGTTGTATCCACTCAACTCTGTTGTTATGACCAAAAACAGCCATAGACAGTATGCAAATGAATGGGCATGGCTGTGTTCTAATAAAACTTTATTTCCAAAAACAGGTGGTGGGCTGGATTTGGCATGTAGGCTGAAATGTGCTGACTCCTGATCTAAGATAAGACCTAAAGAGTGAGTAGGAAATGAATGGCCAGGTAAAGAGTGGGACATGTTCAGGCAGGAGAGCAGCAGGTGTCATAGCCCAGGAGCTAGAGCTGTTTTGGAAAAAAATTATTAACTGAGAATGGTTGTGTGGCTGGCTGTAGCATGCATGTGTGGGCTACGGTGTGAGGTGACAGGAGGATTAGGAGGGGCTGTTTTGGAGTTCTGAGTTTATCCTGACAGTCAGTAGGAAGGGACAGGACCTGTCATGCATCATTTAAGCCACGGTGTGTTCTGGCCTCAAGACCTCAGTCTAGTTGCTCTGAGCCCTTTTCTTCCTATTTCCATTAATTAATTCTTGCAGGTATGCAGTGTGCTTCCCAGGATACAGCAGAGCATGGCTCTGAAGACACAGCTGAGCACAAGTCAATAGGAGGCACCGCCATCTGCTCCTGGTGGCTGATGGCAGAGGAGGGAGCCCTGGCCCCTCTCGCAGGGCTGGGCATTGCTCTGCATGCATCACCTCTGATGGCCTTCTGGCCTACATCCCTTCTGATGGACCCTGTTAGGACTCAGTAATTTGAAACGCATGTGGCCAGGGGCTGTCTGGTCACTGGTAATGAGGCCTTCACCCCCTCCTCCTGTTCCCCTTAGGCTAGAGGCATTTATTAATTCAAATTAATAGAGGAAGAAGAAAAATATTAACAACTCTCTAGGCCTCCTTCCAGTATGATCAGCCTCCCAGAAGCTACAAGGAGAGCAGGTGAGGGTCATTTTCTGAGTGCTGCTCAGTAATTTTCAGGGCTGGGCATGGTGGCTCACAACTGTAATACCAGCTGTTTGGGAGGCCAAGGTGGACAGATCACTGGAGGTCAGGAGTTCGAGACCAGCCTGGCCAACATGGTCAAACCCCATCTCTACTAAAAATACCAAAAATAGGCCAGGCGTGGTAGCAGGTGTCTGTAGTACCAGCTACTCAGGAGGCTGAGGCAGGAGAATTGCTTGAACCCAGGAGGCAGAGGTTGCAGTGAGCTGACATGGCACCATGGCACTCCAGCCTGGGCGACAGAGTGAGATGCTGACTCAAAAGAAAAAAAAAAATTCAGGAAGCAGACACCAAGTCATTCCTTCCATCTTCGTCGTGTTTTGGGATCATCACTTGTACATTAAAGAGGTGGCCTTTCCGTGTTCATCAGCTGAATTAGGCACAATTTTAGTGGTTTCCACTTCATGACCTGGGTTTTACCTACTAACTCAGGGTGGAATGCGTCTGGGGATAGACACAGAACTGTAGCGCCTCATGGGATCTGAGCTTGACGCCAGCTTCGATTTCACTTTTATAATAATAATAGTGACAGGATATATTGCATCCTTACCATGTTATGGGCATTGTGCTAAGCACCTTATATATAGTATCAGCTTATTCTATCCCGCAAGGTAGGTTTAATCATCATCTGTTGTAGTGAAGGAAACTGAGGTATGGAGGATTATATAACTTGCTCAAGATCACATCTCCTTACTCAAGGGTACAGGGATTGGCAAGCTACCACCCTACCACCTGAGGTCCAAATCTTGCCCACCACCTGTTTTTGTAAATAAAGTTTTATTAGAACACAGTCACACCTATTCATTTACATGTTTTCTTTGGCTGCATTCATGCTACTATGCAGACTGGAGTAGTTGCAATAGATACCATATGCCCCACAGCCTGCAAAATTTACTCTTTGGTGCTTTCGGAAATGGTTGCAGACTCCTATCCTAGCAATAAGTGGCAAATATGATACAAATGTAGGTTCCTTGGACCCAGAGGCTGAAGTCATGATCATCAGTGCTATGCTGCCTCTGTGTTTCCATTTCTGTGCTTGCCATTTGTTCATACAGTGGCTTTTAGGTTCCTGTTTTTTTCCAAATCCTGGACCATGAGTTCTTTGAGAGTAGGGACCCTGTCTTACTCATCTCTTTCATTTCTCTGCTCAACACAGCACTAGGCACATTGTTAAAGGCCCAATGAATGTTTGTCAAATGAATGAATGGATGGGTGGATGGATGGAGGGATGGAGGGATGGATGGTTGAATGGTTTTTGCAGCCTTCCCAGCATTGGAAGCCGACTCACAGTTTAGTGCTCTCCCCATTATGAAGTGAATGCGAGAGAAGCTTCATGATGAGGGACCTTAGGTAGGGACGGAGGTGAATGACACTTGGCTGACTGAAGATACCAGCCCCATCGTTTCCAGCCCTCGTCCTGCCAGGCAGAGTAATGTGGAGGCCCCTGGAAGCCAGAGGAAGCTTTCTTTATCATTCCTTTCGACAGATCTTTTAGAGTTGTCCTTGCCTATAATTCAGACTCTGAACATTACTAATACATTGTTGTCATATGCAACTAATATTTGTCACCCCCATGGCAAGCAGAGTCCTGAATGTAAATTCATGAGGTCCCTTGCCTAGAGCTGAGGCAGTCAATGCATGAGAGGGGTGTTCTTCCCTAAGTCAGCTGGGAATTCCAGGCAGAAGCACCAGCAGCATCACCCTCAATGTTAGGTTGTAAACTTCCCAGGGGGCACTGATTCTATTTCTTACTGATAAAAAAATGTTCCCTGCTGGTGACTTCATTTTCGGTAGCCATGGCATTTGAAAAACACCTCCATGCACAGCGCTGATTTTGGCCTCCCAGCAGCGTTTTGAAGTGGGTGCCGCTAATCGCATTTTGCAAAAGGAAACTTTCATTTATGGAGTACCAGTTCCTTACATGCATGTATCTCTTACAACAAATTCGCATTTCGCCCATTTGTCAGATGAAGAGATGCCATCAAGAGCCCGGGTAAGACGCAAGTCTCAGCACTTGAACTCTGGACTATCAGATGCCAAAGTTCATGATATTCAACCCTTCCCCACATTTGCAGTGACCCCCTGGCATGGCTTGGCTCTGGGTAGGGACGGCATAGAGGACTTTTGTCTAAGGCTACTTCTTACCTACTGAGACCCTGTGTCTGAAGCTCAGCCCAAGTCCCTGCATCACCAGAGATGAGAGCTTAGTGCAGATGAGTGATGAGGGCCGCATGGCCATTATCCATGCTTGGCGTGTTTTGCAGTGCTGGGGGAACACACAGGTTGCTCACCAGACAGTGTTCTGAGTTTTTCTCAGTTGTCCATTTAGGTTTTCAAGATTATTCCTGAAGTGTGGGGTGGCTGGGGGCTCTCTGGGAGCCAGAGGGGCCTCTCAGAAGTTAATGTTCCATTCCAGGTTATAATGGACAGCAGCTGGGATGTCCACCTGGGCCAATTTGCTTTGAGCATCTCTGCAAACTTGGCCTTCAGTGAAGAATTTGTGAGCTTACTTAAGCATAGCAAGCACAGGTGTAGCAAAATGGCAAAAGTTGCCAGTGTGTTCATCGCTGGGCTTTTGCTTATATGACCCTTAGCTGCCACTTATCTTTATGGAAGAGGACACGCTTCGTGATTTACTTTTCTCTTCTCTTTAGCTTCTTTACCATTTAAAAAATTTAAATACTATTTAAAAAATTGAGTATAATTTATGTACAAATATACAATACAAACCACAGACTGTAAGTTCAATGAGTTATGGTGGAGGTATATCCCTAGATACCTACTGCACCAATCAAGACAGAGTATTTCTCCTCCACCCCAGAAAGTTCTCTCATATCCCTCTCTGATCATCTTGCTCCACCCTGAAGGCGACCCTTGTTCTGCTTTTTAGTACATAGCTTAGGTCTCTTGCAGAACTTCATGTAAATGCTATCATACAGTGTGTACCCTTTTGTATTCGGTTTCTTTCACTCAACATGATGTTTTCGAGATACACCCATGTGTTGTATAGTGCATTCTTTCTTATTATTTTATAGCTACATATCACCAATATTTTGTTGTGTGAATATACCACCATTTATTGGTCCATTCTCATTTTATTTGTTTCCTTGGGTTGCTGTAACAAAGAATCACAAATGTGGTGACTTAAAACAATATTGTCTCACAGTTCCATGGGCCAGAAGTCCTGAGTCAAGGTGTGGGCAGGGATGCACTCCCTCTGAAAGCTCTAGGGGAGGACCCTTCTTTGCCTCTCCCAGCTTCTGATGGCTCCCACCAATACTTGGTGTTCTTTTCTTGTTTTGAGGCTACATTATTCTAAACTCTGCTTCACATAGCTTCTTTCCTCAGTGTATTCCTCCTCCTCCTCCTCTTCCTCCTCCTCCTCCTTCTCTTCCTCCTCCCCTTCTCCTCCCCCTCTGCCACCTCCTTCTCTTCCTCCTCCCCTTCTCCTCCTCTTCTTCCTCCTTTTCTTCCTCCTCCTCCTCCTTCTTCTCCTCCTCCTTCTTCTCCTCCTCCTTCTTCTCCTCCTCCTCCTTCTTCTTCTCCTTCTTCTCCCCTTTCTTCTTCTTCTTCTCCCCCTTCTTCTTCTTCTCCTCCTCCTCTTCTTCTTCCTCTTCCTCCCCTTCTTCTTCTTCCTCCTCTGCTTCTGCCTCTGCCTCCTCTTCTCATCCTCCTCCTCCTTCTTCTTTTTACTTCTTCCTCCTCCTCTTTGCCCTGTCTTATGGTGCTTATCCCATGCTTTCTTAGGCATAGACTAGAACTTGCAATTTTGGGCTTTGCCCTCAGTGTAAATCTCTGGCTTGGATGCCCTGGTCACATCTGCTATGGTGGTTATAGAAGTCTGTCTAGATGAGAGATGCTGGAAGCTCATATAAGAATGGCAATGTTGAAGATATAGAAAAGTAAATGGATTCAAGAGATAACTTAGCCTTATTCATCTCACATATCTGCAACTTACCCACCTGCCACCCTCAGCTTCTGGTAGCCACCATTCTATTATCTGTTTCTATGTATTTTTTAAAAATACATCACAAATAAGTGAGATCATGCAGTTTTTGTCTTTCTGTACCTGGCTTATTTCACTTAACATAATATCCTCCAATTTCATTCATGTTGTTGCAAATGGCAAATGACAGAATTTTCTTTTTTTTTAAGACTGGATAATATTCCATTGTGTATGTATACCACTCCTTTTTTTTTTTTTTTGAGACGGAGTATCTCTCTGTTTCCTAGGCTGGAGTTCTCAGCTCACTGCAACCTCTGCCTCCTGGATTCAAGCGATTCTCCTGTCTCAGTCCTACCCAATTAGCTGGGATTACAGGCGCCTGCTACCATACCCAGCTAAGTATTGTATTTTTATTAGAGATAGGATTTCACCATGTTGGCCAGGATGGTCTCGATCTCCTGACCTCAAATGATCCATCTGCCTTGACCTCCCAAAGTGTTGATATTACAGGTGTCAGCCACTGTGCCTGGCACATTTTCTTTAGCCATTCATTGATCAAGGGACACTTAGGTTGGTTCCACATCTTGGTTATTGTGAATAGTGCTGCAACAAACATGGGAGTGCAGGCATCTCTACCAGGTGCTGACTTATTTCCTTTCGGTATATGCCTAGAAGTAGGTGACAGTTGTATTTTGAATTTTTTGAGGAAACTCTGTGCTGTTTTCCATCCATCAGGGCTGTGCCAATTTACATTCCCATCAGTAATATACAAGCGTTCCCTTTCTCCATTACTTATCTCTTGTCTTTTTGAAAATAACCATTCTAAGAATTTCAAGGTGATATCTCATTGTGGTTGCAAAGGTTCCCTTTTCTCCACACTCTCACCAATACTTGTCTTGTTGATAATAGCTATCCTAACAGGTGTGAGGTGACAGGTTAAAGGATGCAGTGTTGCATTGTGTAGGATGAATATGTCTAGAGAGCTAATGTACAGTAAAGGACTATAGTTAATAATATTGTATTATTTACTGGAATTTTGTCAAGAGAGTAGATTTTACGTGTTCTTACCAGGAAAAAAAAATGTTAACTGTGAGATGATGGATATGTTAATTGCTTGAACCTGGGAGACAGAGGTTACGGTGAGACAAGAGCTCACACCATTACAGTCCAGCCAGGGCAACAAGACCAAAACTCTTTGTCAAGAGAGTAGATTTTACGTGTTCTTACCAGGAAAAAATAGCCATTCTAAGGATGCATCCTACACAATGCAACACTGCATCCTTTAACCTGTCACCTCACACCTGTTAGGATAGCTATTATCAACAAGACAAGTATTGGTGAGAGTGTGTCAAAAAGACAAGAGATAAGTAATGGAGAAAGGGAACCTTTGCAACCACAATGAGATATCACCTTGAAATTCTAGGATGATTTATAAAATAAATCATCTCACAGTTAATATTTATAAATAAATATTTTTGTGTATCAGAACATCATGTTGCATACCTTAGATATATACAATAAAAATAAAATTAAAAATAAAAAAGCAAAGTTATTCACATTGCCAAAAAAAAAAAAAAAAGGCAAGAGAGTATTTAGGAAATAAGGATTGCTGGGACTTGGTAGGGGTTTGAGTGTGGTGGATGAGGAAGAAGAAGTTAAAAATGAGTCAAGACCAGCAGCAGTGGCTCACGCCTGTAATCCCAGCACTTTGGGAGGCCAAGGCGGGTGGATCACCTGAGGTCAGGAGTTCGAGACCAGCCTGACCAACATAGAGAAACCCTGTCTGTAGTAAAAATACAAAATCAGCTGGGTGTATGCCTGTAATCCCAGCTACTTGGGAGGCTGAGGCAGGAGAATTGCTTGAACCTGGGAGACAGAGGTTACGGTGAGACAAGAGATCACACCATTACAGTCCAGCCAGGGCAACAAGACCAAAACTCCATCTCAAAAAAAAAAAAAAAAAAAAAAAAAAGTCTAGTTTTATCACCTGGGGCACTGGAGGGATTGTGGAGTCTTTCAAAAAGATAAAGCCCTGGCAGGACACTGTGGCTCACACCTGTAATCCCAGCACTTTGCAAGGCCGAGAGGGGAGGATTCCTTGAGCATAAGAGTTTGAGACCAGTCTGGGCAACAGAGAAAGACCCCCATCTCTACAAAAAATACACACACACACAAATAGCTGGACATGGTGGCATGCACCTATAATCCCAGCTACTTGGGAGGCTAGGGTGAAAGGATGGCCTGAGCCCAGGAGATCAAGGCTACAGTGAGCTATGATCGCACCACTACACTCAAGTCTGGGTGACAAAGACCCTGTCTCAAAAAAAGGTTTGTAACTTGGAATCACAGACCATTTGTGCTGTCAGTCTAAGCAGATCTCCCCTTTTTCTCTTAAGACTTGATTTGAATGTGCATTTTCAGGCTATTTCCCACAAGTTTCCCTCTAGGGAAATCTACTGCTTCTACACCCTGGTACGATCTGTCTGCTGTAGTACAATCTTATGAGGGTGTCAGAGCTAGAAATTTCCCTGGAGGGAAATGAAATCCCTTGGGCTAGAAGGGGGATTCCCCCTTCCACACTCACACTTCTGTTTCTAAACTGGGAGCATTTGTGGAAAAGCTCAAAAAACCTTTCTGTTATTGGCCTCAGGCCCCAGTTGGTTTTCTCAATCCACACAGGAAATATGAGATGCACATTTTTCTAGGCTGTGTGTTTTGTTCCAGGCCTGTGGTGGGTTTTTGTTTGAAAAGCCTTTTGGAAGCATGTCAGCGGTGATACTATGGCAATGTTGAACACAAAATTTGACAGTTCCCATTGCAAGATGTGTAGAACATATGATGCTTTTGTCCTCTGTCCAAACCCTCAGTAGTTTACATGAAAAAGGGCTGATATTTCAGTGATGAAACATTAGCAGAAGGCTGAAATATGTCACTTAAAAATACTGGGCTAGCCATGATTTTTTTAAATCCTCTTTTGCTGGAGCTGCTTTTAAATTCTATATCAAGAACTCTCTTCTGCATGTGTTTAATTTATTAAACAAAAGAAGCTGATTGAGGAGCATAATCCCCAAAGTTTCCACCTCAATTTAGATATTGAAAATCATCCTAAGACTAAGAGGCCCCATGGGATTATAGAATAAACAGCGAGTAATGCAGTGCCATAAAGCAGGAAGAGCAAGAATATGGAGTCTCCTTCCTCATGCTGCTCGTAGCCCAAATCCCCAATTCCAGGAATGAGAAGGTCTGGGATCTAGAGAGGTTAAGTGACTTGTCTAAGGTTACACAGATAGTTGGAGGTGGAGCTAGGATTCCAACTGATACCCACTGACTCCAAAGCCTGTGAACTACATCTATAGAGTACATACTATGTGCCAAGCCTGCTACTGGAAGCTGAGGATATGGAAATCGTGGCACTGTGTCATGATTCTGGCCCTCAAGGAATTCATAGACTGCTGTAGTGAAACAGACAATGAAAACACAGTGTGGTAATTGTGCTAATAGAAGTCAGCCAAGGCTTCTAGATAGTAAGAAAGTAGAACAACGTATGCAGTGCCCCATTAGGGAAGCCTTCCTGGAGGAGGAGGAAGCTATTTGTTAAATGTAGAAGGGTTAGCCAAATGAAAAGGAATGGGAAGAGCACACACGAAGACACAGGAGAAGCATGGTTTGTACTGGGAAAGTCCAAGTAGCTTCCTGTCTTAGGAACTGTATTAGTTATTTATTGCTGCATAAAAAATTACCCCACATTAAGCCGGGCGTGGTGGCTCACGCCTGTAATCCCAGCACTTTGGGAGGCCGAGGCGGGTG
Organism: Alouatta caraya; assembly: GCA_963575295.1. Taxonomy (NCBI): domain Eukaryota; kingdom Metazoa; phylum Chordata; class Mammalia; order Primates; family Atelidae; genus Alouatta; species Alouatta caraya. The sequence goes on along the minus strand of CAUYUD010119264.1, from coordinate 92 downwards.
GATCACAAGGTCAAGAGATCGAGACCATCCTGGTCAATATGGTGAAACCCCGTCTCTACTAAAAATACAAAAATTAGCTGGGCATGGTGGCA
>CAUYUD010119262.1:0-12791 GCA_963575295.1 Alouatta caraya | reverse complement strand
GGAGAGATAGCATGGGGAGAATTGCCAGATATAGGTGATGGGGAGGAAGGCAGCAAATCACACTGCCATGTGTGTACCTATGCAACAATCTTGCATGTTCTTCACATGTACCCCCAAACCTAAAATGCAATAAAAAAAATTGATCCCCTGAACTGAAATAAAAAGTGAAAAGAAAAAAATTGAGCAAAAACTTAAAAAATAATAATAGTAATAATAATTCCTAGACACTATTGCCACATCTCATTTCCTTTTGCCAGTTTTCATACAACTTAAGCAACTCACACACACCTCTACACCTCACACCATCCCAATCTCAAATTGTCCAAGTATCTTAAGGACTTAATCACAGATAACGTTTTTCCTTTTCTAGTGTCACGGATAGATGAGACTGGATTCTGATTGGCTGGCTATGGCTAGTGGTTCTCCTTACGATAGAGCACTGCTTTTGAAACTGACTCTTGCTTAGTACTGTGGGTGTCTACTTAGTCTGTCGAAAATGCTAGGTCCAGAAGCTGGCATCGCAGCAGGTTTAACGGCAAATACACTGCTCAGTCATTGTTCTCAAAAGCACAACATTAAACTGCAAAGCCACTGTGGCTGGGCCCTGCAGAGCATTTGGCCTTAAGGACGAAATGCACCATAACCAGCAATCTTTGCTCCACCTGAAACACTTAGACTCTTTGGATATGGGTCATTTGCCTGCAGTCTGCTGTTCATCAGGGAATCTTACTTGAAAGGACCCTTTGCTCTTCCCCACCACTGGGCTTTCTTTCGGGCAGTTCCTGACTGCTTTTCCAGTTTTTCCAAAAACTGAATTCCAGAGGCATAAATCTGTTCTTTCACTTTCAAAAGGAACCCATATTTTGGGGTTTTGTTTGTTTGGTTTTTTCTTAACCAGTTATGTTAGGTAGTAAAAGCCCCGGTTTCAGTCACCATAGTTCCTCCTCTGCCCCAAACTCAAGATACTGCTTGCCTGCTTGTCCAATTTTAACACAACTAAAATAGTCCATTCAAGCAAATGCCCAGAATAAAAAGTCCTCCTCCACATGAGTTACAGTCTTCACTGCACTGAAGAGGCTGCGCCTCAAGTGCCCTCCCTAATTGGTGTTCTTCTTAGTTGTCTTAATCAGTGCCCAGACAGATGTAAAATTTTCTAAATTTCTAATTCAAAGGGCTCCAAACTTTACTAATATATTGGTATCAGTAAGAAGTTCTTGAGTCTCCATAGATGGCATATGTAAATTTATTTGCACATTATACACAAGTCATACTGTACTAATATATTCATTGAAAACTATTGAATGGATGCCGTCTCCATTCTAGAAACTAGGCTGTCACCAGAGAACAAATATCACATTTGGAAGGGACTGTAGAGATTATCTAGGCCAGTCGCTTTATTGGTCATGAAACTGAGGCATAGAGCAGTGACCTATTTCCTTATCGCATAGTAAGTGACTTATTAATGCTCCTAGAAAATAATTCCAATAAACTTCTAAAATAAGTCACGGGCAAGGAGAAGAGGAAAATTGTGTCTTTCATGGTAGTTTAGTTTACAGTACATGTAGCTCCTCACATAGGGCCAGTGGTTTCCTGCCCTCGTGGGGCTTACATTCTAATGGGAGGGAGACAGACTATAAACGAAATCAATAAGTGACATAGTATATAACAAGATAACATGACAATTACTGCTTTGGGGGAAAAAAGCAAGAAAAGAGTATAAGAGATATTGGGGTGTTGATTTAAATATATATACTACAAAATATATTCGTAGAAGTCATTGTTTTATGGTCATGAAAATCATAATCATTCTTATTAGACATTGATAAATAATCATTCTTATAATAGGAGGATACAAATAAATATAAAGAGCATTTCCATGATTTTTCCTGCCCCGCCCAGATTATGGCACCACCCATTTAGTAACCACGGCCATGGTTATGTGGGCCATAAATCAACCATGAAAGATACTTAACTTTAAAAGTGCCTCAGTTTCAATAAATACAAGAAAGGGGACAGATGATTTTTAGTGTCCACTTTAACAGGGACATGCTATGATTTTATAATCTCTGAAGAAACAGTGATTACATTTTTCTCAGCAGATGGAATATGGAATGACTCATAATATTCTTCTCCGATGTTTAGGACTTTCTGATCTCTGCAGAGGTGCCAGTAACCAGGTAGGATGTCCACAAAGCAGAGCAAGGACAAAGGAAGATGCCAGACCACAGGACAGACTTTTTAGGAGAGCAGCTTCTGCCCAAATGTGTAGCTTGTAACATAGACCACCATGTAAATTGTTCTTAATTATTGTAGCCTAAAGTAATCCAAGCCCTGTTGTCCACGTCTCCTTTCCTGGATCTTGCCCAAAACTTTGCCCAGCCCTTCTGGCCGTGTATATTGGTGATCTGTGTCCAAGATGACCATTCAGAGAGTGATTTTTGTCTGTTAAACCTCATTTGCCACAGAGGCTCATTTGGCCACAGAGGCTCTGCCTGGAACCCGGAGAAGATGCTGAGGCCAGGACTAGGTTCCAACATTAAGCTCATTCTCATTCATTCAGGATTGCCAGTGCTCACACACAGGCCGAACTCCTCCTCCACCCAGAGCCTGGTTGTTTTTCCACCAGGTAGGGTTTAAGCTGCTGTATTGTCATGGTCTTGACGTGCATTCCCAAAGAATGTTCAGGCAAGAATCTGGGAAAAGGGGAAAAAAGAGGATGGAGTCCTGGGGGAAAAAATGAACAAACCCCAAACCTGAGGTCCTCAGATCAATCCAAGACTACAGGAAAATAGTAAGAGCTAAAATCTTTTATGTATCTTGTGAATGTTTTTTGCTGCTGCAGTAAAGAGAGATGAAATTCTGTTTAGCTTAACATCTTGGAAGTCAGCATAACTGTGACTGATCCTATAACCAGGATTTTGTTTGGAAGCAGAAATAGCTTAATCAAAAATTTCCCAGCTGCTCTCTCCAAATACTGGCTATTCCCTATCTGTCCGGCATTTCTCATTTATTTGGTCAAAATATAGTCTTACGTTTGACTTTTTCAAAGCAAGGCCTGTGTTATAGGAAAATGTGATAGACAATACAAATTTGACTGTGTTCTATGAGAATATTTTCTATTTTTACTATAATTGGTGAGTTTAAGAAAACTGTTGGTACAGATGAAATGGAGCGTTACCATGCTTTATGATTTTAAATGAGTTTAAGAAATTTCAGATTGTTTTTGTGAGTTTCTCCATTCTGCAGACTGTTGTATATTTTATTACAATGAACAATTCTGAGTCTGCAGAATCTGTTTTAGTGAATAATATAGTGAGTTTCCCAAAGGTCAGTGGTATTACACTTTAGGGAAAGAAATTTACAAAGGAGTACACAGAACTAGTCCATAAAAGACCTAACAAAATATAACAGCAGGTGCCATCTGGTTAGCCATTCGGCAGTTACTTATTAAGCACGTGCCAGTCATCAGACCGAATGTGCATATGGGGTGGGGATGGGGAATTAGAAAATCCAGTTTTCAGTAGGCCAAGCATAGTAGCTCACACATAGAATCAATGCTTTGGTAGGCCGAGGTGGAAAGATCACTTCCCAGGAGTTCCAGACAAGTGTGGGGAACATAGTGAGACCCTGTCTCTACAAAATATAGAAAAAATTAGCTGGGTGTGGTGGCACATGCCTATAGTCATAGCTACTTGGAAGGCTTGAGGCCAGGAGTTCAGGTGACAGTGAGCCATGATGTGTGACTGTACTTCAGCCTGGCGACAGAGTGAAGTCCAGTATCTCACTCTCAAAGAACCCACTACGCAGGTAAAGACGAAATTCTGTTATCTTTAAGTCTTATCCCCACCCTCAAATATTTTCTGTGCCTTCTACCTTTTTTTTGATGGAAACAATGCTGTGTGAAAACAGTTTTTTTAAATACATACATATACCAAGAAAGCATAGAGACTCTATTTTTCAGGGTCCTTTTGATTACAAATGAAAGAAACTCAACCCAAAGTAACATAAGCAAAAATTAGGAAGCGTTTTTCGTCATGAAGCTAAGAAGGTGGCACAGCGTTGCTCAGTCCAGAGGCTCATGCAGGATTTTTAGTGCTTCGCTGGGTGCCTTGATCTCATTCTCTCCTCCTGCTAAGTTCTTTGCTGTCTGCTTCTTTACACGCCAGGGCTCTATTCCAGCTTAGCAACCCAGCAAAACGAGACCTTCTTCCTGTGAAAATTCATACCTCAATGCCAGAGGAGATTCTGGCTGGCTTTGTTAGGGCCTTGCCCAGCACCAAACCAAAACCATGCCAGGGAAATGGATACTGCGATTGACCCAGCTGAGTTTATATGCCAGTCTGTGCATTTAGAGCTAGGTGAAGCATTGTAATTGGCAGTTTCCCCATAATTACCTTGAGCGAGGGAAGAATTCCCCAAAGCAGTGCGGTTGTGCTATCAGAAGGCATATTTTACTTTTTTGGGACTCATCATTTTCAAGATTTGCAAACGATACTGCATTTTAACATTGCAGTATCATTTGCAAGTTAATACTTACATATTAACATTGTGCGTCACTGTATTCTAACGAGGCAGCAGATGATATTGAAAAGGCCAGTCGAGCTTTAAGACAAGGTCTCTCAACCTTAGCGCCATTGACATTTGGGGCCAGATAATTCTTTGTAGATAAATATGTTACATGCTTTGCAGCATATGTAGCCGCATACTCAGCCACTAAGCAGCAGATGCTAGTAAAACCCTCCCGAGCTGTGACAACCAAAAATGTCCTAGATGTTGTCCAGTCATCAACATGAGATGGAGGGAAAAATCACCCCCAGTTAAAAGCCACTGCTTTCTAGGTAGAAAGATCTGGGTTCAAATCCCAGATCCACACTTCACTGGCCGTATAATCTTAGGCAAGTTGTTTAAGCTTTCTGAGATAGTGGGTATACTCAGATTCAAAACACCCAGCATTAGAGATAATCTGTATAAAGCATCTGGCACATAGGTGTTTAATCAATGGCAATAATAGCTTACATTTTCTGGTCCTACTATAAGCCAAGTATTTTGCGTTATTACCTCATTTAATTTTCAAGATTATTCTCTAATGTAGGTAACCATTATTACTCCCATTTCTAGATAAGATAAGTGAGGCTCGGAAAGTACAGGTAGCTTACCCACCGTTACACAGCTGGTTAGTGAGAAAACCAAAGTTCAGACCCCCTGCTTACTCCAAAATGCATGCTTTTTCCCACTAAGCTACACTGTGGAAGTCTAATTTTCAAGAGTCTTCAAAACACAATTCTACATAATGAGATCAAAGCACATTTAATTTTGCATGCTACTCTATCGCAAGAGTAGTATTTTTCTTGTTTACTGTTAGCAAAAGAATGTGCATAGACTCCCAGTTGTCTGGAAACATAAATCTTTTCTGCAGGATTTTTGTCTTGATGTTAAAAATTTATAAAATGTACCATATTGTTATTATATTTCTTTAAAATATTTAAGGCCATCGCTTAGAATCAAATTTTGAAGACTGACATAGTTAGCCCATCACCAGAAACATTTCACAAGTACCTTGAAAGCGTATAGCTCCTCGCTGTTCTCTAGCATATGAAGATATTTTTTTCTTTTTTTATAAGGTATTTCAGGGTAATGTTTCATGTTATTTTCATCCAAGTTCAAAATAATTAGTATTTACTACCTAATGGAAGCATATTGTAATGCTGGAGCTACACATGCTCCAGAGATAACAGCAAGGGCACTGCGTTTCTTCCCTCCCACACTTACACCATGTAATGTACTTAACAGAAGAAAATGGAAGCAAAACATGAACAGCAGGCAACATTAAATAACCAAATCCCCACAGAGCTAAAATGTGGGGAAAAAACTAGCACCACCTAAATGAGAGGCGACTTAGCTCAAGCTAATGATCTAAATGTAAGATTGGAATCTTGGGTTCTGTTTTGTTTCTTTTCCCTGACACGTCGCTGTTAAAAAATAAAAATCACCTTGAAGCAGTTTGAAGCCTAAATGCCTCCTGGGTATGGTATCATTTAGGCATATGCTAGCTACCGAATGAGTTCAGTTTCCCAAAAGGAAAACTGTTCTCACGGAGCATCTCGTTTGAGGTTTGCTAGGAAATAGAATGCTTCCTCAGTGTTTTTGTTTTCATTTATTTTTTTCCTCCTTGGTTTTCAAATGCTTTTAAATAATAATGAGTTTTGCTTTAGATTGCTTTCTGAAACCTACCTGAGGGGGAAAAATCGAGTTTATCATTAGAATTTTATTTTTATAAGTGATGTGGTCAGAAACAACCTTTTGATCTTAGCTGAGTTGATTCGTTTTTTCCAGATTTAAGAAGGAAGAAAATAACCTTTTATTGTACTTCCTGTTTGTCCTTATAATTCTATAACCTTTCTCAATTATGGGTCAGCACTTCAGCCAAGAATGGTGGATGTGTAGAATCCACTTACCTAGAAATGCAGCATGATTTCATGACTCAGAGAATCGAGTCATTTCCAATTTTTGTCTCTGATTAGATTTTCCAAACTCTACTTTATTATGTGATGGTCCTTGTGTAACGATCTGTGTAAGACACTAGAGTAAATTGCTAAAAGCCCATTTCTATTATTTCAACCTTCCATATTACATAGGAATTTTTGCATTTATTTGAATATGTATTCTATCAAACGAATTTTCAAAAAGGCCTTCCTTTTCCCAACTTGTCAGTAATTCCTCCTATTGGTAAATAGGCTATCACAGTATTTTAACTAAATATATGCAAGTATGATGTACAACTGCTATAGAGACAAGAATAAAAGGGAATATTGTGAGATGTAATCAATCACCATCATAAATAATTCAAATAATTAAGTTTCAAGGAGAGGAAAACAGTAACCAATATGGTACTACCACAGTATAACTTTCAAGGGAAATTTTTTTTCAATGAAGGACCACAAAACTAGAAAATGTGTATATGCCTGCTATATTTTCGTAAAAAATTAATTACACCTTTCATTTCTATTTGAAAGAAATATATTTACTAGCTTTAGATTTTATGATTTTTATTCATTGTCATGCTCTTTGGCGCCTTCACAAAGAGGGCATTTTCAAATTTCCTTTTTCTTTGTAGTCATAACCTGTTTTTCCATAGCTTTTAGATATTTTAGTGGACCCAGGAAATATATTATTTAGAGTTGTCTACTATCTTTCTAAAGTCAAAATGACACACCAGTGAAGAAATCTCATTTTTTCCCAGAGAGTGCTTGGGAAATGGCCCTGAGTCCTAAGAACATTGGCATCTTAATAAAAAAAAAAAAAATAGGCTCAGAAAAGTAGATTTGGAATGTGTCATTGCATTTTCAAAAATGTAATTTGTTGTCCATGGAACTGGCATAGTAAGAAATACCGTGGTGCCCCAAATCTTCCTAGCTTTACTTTACAAGGATACACTCTGGTTCTGTCTGTATTTTTGTCTCAGTATAGAGGTGCATCTGAGCACTGGGAACTCTGTGAGAAATATTCCTTAGAATGGAGACCAAATCCTGAATTAAATTTACAGAAACGCCAAATCTAGAGATGTTACCGAAGTTCCTCTACACTAAATCTTTGGTTTCAATGACTAGAAACCTAGCTTTTTGAGGTGAAAGGTACTATTGCAGAGTCCAGTCCTCTTTTCTTTATTAATGAAGAGATAGAGACTTGCCCAAAGGCAGAGCTTGGTTAGTGACAGCTTAGGACTTCAGTGTGGTGTCAGGCAACTCCTTCACTAATGTTCTTTCCATGACTTACAAACTGAATCAGACTTTGAACTGTTAGGGACAAAGATTTTTCAAATGATAAAAATGTCATCAACAACTTGTTAACCTATGAGAGTCCTACATATTGTTCCTCATTTTGTGAATTCATTTAAGTATCCCAAAAAAGGAGACCTCCTAAAGTACAAATACTTTTCATTTTATATAGATCCTTGACATGCTATTGTGACTTCCAAAAAGAAAGATTGGAGAATTGTCTTAAGCATAGGATTTTAAGAAAGTGTTTTTTTTTTTTTAATCTTAAAGCTGAGAAGAGTATCTTAAAAAGAAAATCCTAGGCTAAATAACAAATCAGCCTCTGAGAAAAGTGTTTCCTGTATCTAAATATTTCATCACTGTAACCCCTTTTTTCTAGGATTCTTTTTATTAGTATATTGAATTTTATTTGGCATTTGATTGGTTTTAACTGAGTTATACATTGTGAATATTGAAAAATATTGAATGAGAAAGTATATTAGTCCATTTTCACACTGCTATGAAGAAATAACCAAGACTGGGTAATTTATAAAGGAAAGAGGCTTAATGGACTCACAGTTCCTCATGGTTAGAGAGGCCTCACAATCATGGTGGAAGATAAAAGAGGACTAAAGGCATGTCTTACGTGGTGGCAGGCAAGAGAACATGTGCAAGGGAACTGCCCTTTTTAATCCATCAGATTTCATGAGACTTGTTCACTATCACGAGAACATCACAGGAAAAACACGCCCCCATGATTCACTTACCTCCCACTGGGTCCCTCCCATGACGTGTGGGGATTATTGAAGATACAGTTCAAGATGAGATTTGGGTGGGGACACAGCCAAACAGAAGTGAGTTTAAAAGTATAAATGTTATTTACTTACAACCATTTTCCTCCTTCTGCCTTTCTTTTCCTTCTTTCTCTCTCTCTCTCATTTCTTTCTTTCTTTTTTTTTTTTTTTTTTTTTTGCCCATGTAGACACAATCTTTATATTGCACACCAGGAAAATACATTGTATTCCTGTATTACGAATATAAATATCCTAATCTGTGTAATTAATCATTTTCTCAAAGACTAAGTATAGACTGTGACTCTGCTTTGCAATCCCCCTTCTACCTGAAACTATAGGTTTTCCACAAAGATGTGAAGAATATTTAGAAGGAAGGTAAAAATAAAATCATTTCACATTCCATTTTCTAGTGTACATTTCAGCCCTCGTTAAATTTTGAGACAGTTTCTTTTAAAAGACTGTATAAATAACTAAATTCAATGTGCTTCTCTTTTGAAGATACTTAGCAGCCTTATAACATAAAAATATGATACCCTGCAGAATCTAAGCAGTTCTTGCTCATTAGTATTGTTCAGAGATATCTCGATATCTTCTTATTGACTGTCTAATCCTTGTTTTCCTTAATGTAAGATGTGCATTGCCTTCTTTGATTCAGAAACCATCAAGAAAATTGGAAAACACATCAGATTCGGCAAGAGCAGAACAGCCTGCCATGAGCCCAAACTGAGCCTTCTGTTGATTCTAGGTTATTAAAAATTGTGGTATCAGTGACAAGAAACCTGTATGATCTATTTAGAATAAGCAGCCAGGTTTTAGATAATAATTTATGACAGAATCTAATTCCTTCTATCTTTGCATAAAAATTATCATTGCAGTCATTTTCATATTTTTTCACTTTAATTTTCTTCTTACATTTTAAAATAAGGGTATAACCTTGTATAACTCTTCTCCCAAAGGATGACAGCCTATGCCTATCATAAAACCAAACTGTTACAAAATTCTCTCTAGTTAATTATCACCCCTTCGTATCCTAAAACAACAAACTTCAGTTGATCTTTTAGACAAAGCACCCCATATGCTGCTCCGTGTCAGTCCTTAATTAGGGAGTCAGAATATACCTCTAAAGCAAAACTGCCCACAAAGGAAATGTTTATGAAGATAAAGGTTAATATAGGATTTCTCAAGCGCCTCTGAAAATTCAGCTCTCTTAATTCACATATCTGACAATTGGCACTCCGTTCCTTGACTTGACAAGGCATTGTGCTGGATGCTGGGAACAAAGAAACAGTCACTGCTCTGGAGGAGCTCAGTCAACCCAAGCTGAGACTACAAATGTTTTGTATTGGCTGGAGCCAAGGTTACAACGCGACACGGCAAAAGTGAGGACTGACAGCCAGGCACATGGTGAGCCACTGCAGAATTTCAGATGTGGGAGGAACATGATCACAGTTCTCCTTCAGTAGGATTGCTTTCATTGCATTGCGGGGAATGATTGGTGGAGGAAAAGGAGAAGCAAGCAGACCAATGGGGAGGCCTTTGCAGTGATCAAAATGGGAAAGAGAGAATGAAAAATGGAACAGATTTAAATTGTATGAAGGTGGTAGAATCAGCGTGATGAGTTCATTTTGAGCAACAGGAAAGGCAGAGGCCCGGATGGCTGCCTGACCACTGACTTGAATCACTGGAAGAATGGTGGTACCCTTCCCAAAGGACAAAAATCCGGAAGGAAGAGTGGGTTTAGTTTTGACGAAATAAATCCAAGACACCTTTATGAAGTGATATATCCTATAGGTTAGGTGATAAATACCGAAATCTGGAGAGAAAGCTGAGCTAGAACTGCCGACATGGAGGTCAAAAGCAGATAGGTGTTAGTGAAAGCACAGAGTATCTAAGTCACACAAAGAGACTTCAAGATGTAATTCTGGGAGAATGAGTCAGAGAGGGGGTACAAAACTCAGGACAGATTTTCTCTACCACCGCTGTGATCTCGAGGCAACCATGATGATAATATTAATTCATGAAATTACTCGCTATGTGATATTGGCTCAATCTTGTAATCAGTTTGAGCTTTGGTTTTCTTACCTATAAGATGTGCATGATCATAATCAAATAATAAAGTGTTTTGAGACCTAAATTGGGTAAACTGTGTTAAAACACCTAGCTCAGAACTTGACACATAATAAACTCTCAAAGGTATATATGTTGAATCTGAAACCAGAAAGCTCATAGAAAACTGAATTCATCATCACTGCAGCCCCAGAATTGCTGCTTCTCCTCTGTCCTCTCTTATTACCGGCTGATGAAGACAAAATCCTAGAAGTTGTTTGTCTCCTGTCTCCTCCCTCTACTTGGCACATCTAATATCAGCTCAGTCCTGTCAAATCAGTTCGCTTCCTGAACGCCACAGCCATTGCCTCCACTGAGACCTGGATCACGGCAAAGCTCCTTCCTGGAACCCTTGACTCCCCCGTGCACTCTCTACACTGCAGCCACAGTGAGCTTCTCTAAATGGGAAATCTAATATAATGTACTTGCTCAAATCCTTTTCCCCTTGCGTAAAGTCTAACATAAGTTTACTTAACCTCCCAACCTCAAATCTCACGATTCCTCTCTTGGCAGACTACATTCTGACCACATAAATCTGCTTACATCCTAGATCACATCTCCTTTCCTGAACCCACCCACTTGACCCTTTCACATGCCCTTTAACGTTCAGTTACCTCCTGGGAGAAGCTTCCTGAGGCTGGGTTGGGCACGTCTCCCCCGTGCCCCCATAACAGCCTGTTCTATGTGGTACTTCTCATATTCATAGTTCCTGGTCGCTCTCAATAGACAACATATTTCTTAAAGACAGAGATATACCTGACTTATTACATTATCCCTTGAACACAGAATGATCTGTAGTACAATTAAGTGTTTAATATCTATCTGCTTGGATGAATAAATTTGAAAATCTGTTAGAAAGTTATACCTTTTAAGAAATTTTGTGAATTGCTTAAAAAATGTAAATTTCTTCTCTGTCTTTGAAGGCAGAATTTTCAGATGTGTGATCCTGGGCAAGTGAAACCTCTCTTTATTATTATTTGTCTGTAAAATGGAGATGATAATTATATCCACCTCATAAGGTTGTTGTGAGGATTAAAAGAATTAACATATGAACATCGTTTAGAACTGGCCTTGAAAATACTTAAGAGCTTCCAATACTTGCTATCGTTTTTATCACTGTCACTATTGTTATTGTTACAGTTTTCCTATAAGATGGGTCCCTCTGTGTTTTGCACCTGTCATGAGCCAGGGCTCAAGACAGAATTCACAAGGTCACAAGTTAAAGAATTGAGGAAATTGAAAAGCCACAGGTCAGCAAGGAGAAAAGTCATGAGTCTTCTGGTCCTCTCACTGTCCCCATGGAGAGGCCTGGACCACATTCTCTACTGGACACATTGTGGGTAAAGTTTCCAGGCAAGGGAACCCACCCTCTCGTCACTCTTACAAGGCATGCGTGAGAGTAACTCTGTCGAGAGGCATAAGCAATCTAGATTTGGATGCCAACTGTCCACAGGACTCATCTGAAGCTAAGGACCTGGGACCAATGGAAAACAGTAACCCTCTGGACAGGAGGCAGAAGCCACAAGTCTTACAGGAAGCTGGGTTTTGGTCAAGTACCTACCTCTTAGAGAAGAGCAAGCTTCCAGTCTCATCTGGCTCCTTATCCAGGAAAGCCAGAGTGAGATTATGAAATCATTTTTGGACAAGACTGCTTGACGCAGCAGTTTTTTAAATCAATACTTCCTTCAGAGAGGACTTCAAATGCTGTCATGCTTATACTTTGAATTTATTTTCAATAGGTTGAGACACTAAGTTTTCCAAGAATCTGCTCATGTATCAAGACAAATCCAAAAATTTCTTGTAATAGCAAGGTCAACAATATTTATTAATGTGTCAGGCAATATACTAAATGATAAGCATAGAAAATTTAGAGATATGATTCCTGCTTGTAGGTATGTACAGACTTAGTGGAAAGGCAGATGAAAAAATTACTGTACACTGTCATGGATGCAATCATAGAAACATGCACAAGACTCAGAGGCATTAAGAAATGACTCTAGGCCGGGCGCGGTGGCTCACGCCTGTAATCCCAGCACTTTGGGAGGCCGAGGCGGGTGGATCACGAGGTCAAGAGATCAAGACCATCCTGGTCAACATGGTGAAACCCCGTCTCTACTAAAAATACAAAAATTAGCTG
>CAUYUD010119261.1:0-12442 GCA_963575295.1 Alouatta caraya | reverse complement strand
ATACACTTGCGTATGTTGAACCAGCCTTGCATCCCCGGGATGAAATCTACTTGATCGTGATGGATAAGCTTTTTGACGTGCTGTTGCAATCAGTTTGCCAGTATTTTATTGAAGATTTTTGCATCTATGTTCATCATGGATACTGCCCTGAAGTTTTCTTTTCTTGCTGAGTCTCTGCCGGGTTTTGGTATCAGGATGATGTTGGTCTCATAAAATGATTTGGGAAGGATTCCCTCTTTTTGGATTGTTTGGAATAGTTTCAGGAGTGGTACCAGCTCCTCTTTGTATGTCTGGTAGAATTAGGCTGTGAACCCATCTGGACCTGGGCTTTTTTTGGGTGGTAGGCTCTTAATTGCCACCTCAACTTCAGACCTTGTTATTGGTCTATTCAGGGTTTCAACTTCTTCCTGGTTTAGGCTTGGGAGGATGCAAGTGTCCAGGAATTTATCCATTTCTTCCAGGTTTACTAGTTTATGTGCATCCTTTTGCACTGGTTTCTTCCCATCTTTGTGGATTTATCTACCTGTGGTCTTTGTAGTTGGTGGCTTTCAGATAGAGTCTCTGGATGTTCTTTCTGTTGATGATGAAGTTATTTCTTTCTGTTTCTTAGTTTTCCTTCTAACAGTCTGGCCCCTCTGCTGTAGGACTGCTGAGGTCCACTCCAGGCCCTGCTTGCTTGGGGATCACCTGCAGAGGCTGCAGAACAGTAAGGGTTGCTGCCAGTTTCTTCTTTTGTTATCTTTGTCCCAGAAGGATACCCGCCAGATGTCAGTCTGAGCTCTCCTTTATTAGATGACTCTTTGGATATACGGGGGTCAGGGAGCTGCTTGAGAAAGACAATCTGTCCTTTATAGGGGCTCAAGTGCTCAGCTGTGAGCTCCGTTGTTCATTCAGAGCTGCTGGGCAGGTACGTTTAAGTCTGCTGCAGCAGAACACATAAACCCCTTTTTTTCCTTTTCTGCTGCAGCAGAACACACAAACCCCTTGCTCTGTCCCGGGGAGTTAAGGCTTTACTTATGAGTTTCCGCTGTGCTGCTGCCTTTTTTTCAGGTCTGCCCTGCCCAGCGAGGAGGCAGCCTAGTCACTGTCTGCCTGTAGAGGCTTTGCTGAGCTGCTGTGGGCTCTGCCCAGCTGCTGTGTGAACTTCCTTGCAGTTTTCTTTATAGGGGTATAGTCAGAACTGCCTCAGTAATGGCGGACTGTCTCCGTAGTGGCAGACTGCCTCGGTAGTCATGGAGTGCCTTAGTAGTGGCGGACTGCCTCGGTAGTGGCGGACACCCTTCCCCCCATAGAGCTGCAGTGTCCTGGGTCCAGCTGTGCTTGCTGTGAAACTCTCAATGCAGAGCGTTTCAGATTGCTGGTCTTTGTGGGGGTGGGACCGGCTGAGCCAGATCACCTGGCTCCCTGTTTCAACTCCTTTTTTTTTTTTCCAGTTGAACGGGCGACTCTGTCTCCCAGGCGTTCTAGTTACCAGTTGAACCAGTGCCCAGATTTGTGTGAGTTTTTGTGTGGAGACCTGCTGCACCAGCTGAAACAGCTGTGCCGGCTGAAACAACTGCGCTGGAGACTCATAGTGCTTTTTCGTCAGGGAATCTCCTGGTCTTTGGGTAGTAAAAATTCGTTTGGAAATGCTGTGATCATTCACCCTCTGCATTTTCGCTGGGAACTGCAATCCAGAGCTGTTACTATTCGGCCATCTTGGATCATCCTCTCAACCCTTTGAGTTTTTATTTGCTTGTTGTTTCTGACCTCTGGCAATTCCCCTTACACTCTTTTTTTTTTTTTTAAAGACGGGGTTTCACCATGTTGGTCAGGCTGGTCTTGAACTCCTGACCTCAGGTGATCCGCCCGCCTTGGCCTTCAAAGTGCTTGGATTACAGGCGTGAGCCACCGCGCCCAGCCCCCCTTACACTCTTTAAAGCTTGGCGCCTTTAAATGGATATTTTTTATATTTTATCTAGAAACACATTCTACCTATGATTTATTGTGGGAGTTTTCAGGTCATCTAAAACAACATATTGCCAAAACTCAAAGTTCAGACTGGGGATTTTTTAGTCATTTCTTTAAAATCTAACTTTCACATAGTAATATCTTTTCATTAATTAAAACAAAAGAACTGCACAGAAAATTATCAAAGAAAAGTTAATAGTCAGATTTCCAAGTATTATAGGTTCTCTTAAAACAGAAACATTATAAGTTTTAGAAATCCAGAGTCGGAAGTTTCACTCCTTACTGGAGCAATGCACCAATAAAAACAGAGGGGCCTCATAGTTATCCTGGTTTTACCATTAAATATACGACATTAAATGACTGATTTCATTACTTTTTATCTAAATTTCTCCAACTGTAAAACAGATAAATTTTATATGATTCCTGTGTAAACCTATGTAATACGTGTAATATTCTATCATTTTTAATTGTCTAATACCATTTTGAACTTTTCAAATAAAAAACTCTATAATTGATGCACTAGGTGTGAGTTGAAATAAATCACTCCTAAGTACCCTTCCAGGTCTGAGATTCTACAGCTGCAAAAGAAAATGATACAAATGAAGCGAAATATAATTAGTGTAAAGGTATGTATGAAGGCTACTTTCAACATACTCTCTGGGGTGGCCCTGCTTTACAGGAGAAGTCACAGAGCTGTAACACTGTGGCATCAAGAAGCTACTTTATTATTAAAAAAAAAAAAAAAAAAAAAAAAGATACATAAGGAAAATCAGAAAATCACTCAGTTATCAACCCTCATATTTTGAGCTGGCATCAATTTTGGGTGTTCCCATGGTTAAGTATAAATAACATACTTTCATTTTTGGGCACGGCGTGGTGGCTCACATCTGTAATCCCAGCACTTTGGGAAGCCAAGGTGGGCGGATCACCTGAGGCCAGGAGTTCAACACCAGCCTGGCCAACATGGTGGAAACCTGTCTCTATTAAAAATACAAAAATTAGTCAGCTATAGTGGCCCACGGCTGTAATCCCAGCTACTCAGGAGGGTGAGGCAGGAGAATTGCTTGAACCTGAAAGGCAGAGGTTACAGTGAGCCAGGACCACACCACTGCACTCCAGCCTCAGTGGCAGAGTGAGACTCCATCTCAAAAAATAATAATAATAAAATAAAATAAAAATAAATATCACACTTTCATTCTTGATAAGCTTATTTCAAAGTGTTAATACATTTGTAAACATTTATAAGCTTTTTAAGGTATCATAAGGTTTATATTAATCTGACATGAGTCAGACCATACATACATAACATACCTGTAAATTGTTTATATTTTGAGCCCATTTCATTTTTTGTTTCTAAAGAGGTTGGTTGACCTAAAAAACACTGCAGCTTTTCCTGAAAAATCTGTGCTGGAGTCATATTTAGTGGCAGATTCCAATTCTTGGACCTGAAATGACATCACATTAAGTTCATGAATCCAAATTTTGAAAAAAAAAAAAAAAAAAAAAAAAAAGATTTCACACATCTAGGACTAAACATGAAAGTTTAAGAAACAATGGAATTTACTTTTTTATCTATCATACATGTAAAAAAGAAATATTCAAGGAAATGGTATGATAAGACCCTCCACGATTATGATCCTAATACACTCCCCCATTCTTATTTCTAATTGCTACCCTAAATATGGGCTTCACTAACACATAAGTGTGCTCAATAAATGGTTTTTCTTTGTTTTGATACAGGGTCTCACTCTGTTGCCCAGGCTGTGTAATGACATGATCATGGCTCACTGCAGCCTTGACCTCCCGAGCTCAAGTGATCTTCCCACCTAAGCCTCCCAAGCAGTTGGGACCTCAGGCATGAATCATCATACCTGAGTATTAATACATGTTTTAACACAAATACGTAAGCCACTGTGCTCAGTTCAATACAGTAACCACCAACTATATGTGGCTATTTAAATTTAAATTAACTAAAATTAAATTGAAAATTTAATTCTTTGGTCTCACTAGCTGCATTTCAATAGTTATTTGTGGTTAGTGGCTACCATACTGGACAACACATTTCTATCACTAAAGAAAGTTTCCACTGGACAACGCTGAAATAAGGATTCCACATAGTATGTAAATACCAGCAATAAGAGAAATATAAAATACCTTACATAGTTCAATTATACTATATGTTAAAATTGCCTAAAAATCCATACCTCATAAAATTGCTATCACCTTTACAGAACAGCTGGAAAGCCACACCAATTGAAACAGATGTCTTCCAGTCTCCAAGTTTATGTGCCAACCACACAGCCTCCGGAACCAGGCCACCAATAAATAGTAATTCAAGTGCATATTCAACTGTCCAAACATTAGAGAGCTTCTGATCTCTAACAGCACTGGCCACCTTAGAGTGTTGCAGAGGAATAAGTCGAAAGGACTGCTCTGGGAGTAAATTTTTTAAAATTGATTATTACAATCACATCCAAACTCACGCTTCCTTACACAGGTATATTTATCTCTTTAATCAGTATTATCTACTAAACTCCACCAAGAAGATATGCATAAAATGGGTTAAAGTAATACTCAACATGCCCTAGAACACTTTTAACACTGAAGAGTATGCCTCATTCGTGGGTCATGAAACAAATACCAGCATTATTTTAAAAATGAAACAGAAGAAAGAAAAAACAGAGAAGAGAAAGTATTAGACACAAATAAAGTTAAATATTGTTTAATGAAACTTTTGTGTCAGGTAATATGTAAATACATACAAAAAACATTTATATCTACTAGTCTGTTGGTTCACAATGCACAATTTATTACCACAACATGGGTCACAACATGGAATTTATTACTGTGGGATGCTCAGAAATACATGTTTATTTCTCATACTAGATTATGAAATGTGGAAGACAGAGACTACATTTTATCTGATTCTGTGCTACCCACAGTGTTATGCAATAAAAGTCTAATTTGAGGAACAAGCATATTAAGTGTTCAATATTAATATCAGTTAGAAAGTAGAAAAGTGTGATTTTCCATAATCCTGACAAATAAGATTACCATCTGGCCTGGGATTTAATACAAAAGGGTAATATCTATCATTCCCTCTGGCCTTCTGTCCCTTTGCCTAATTGAAGTAACTTGATAAAGCAACTTGAAAATAGAATAAAAGAAATGTTATTTAAAAACACATGTTGATGGGATTTTCACTCATTCTCTCAAAATTTTTACTCATTCTATCGAAAAGTGGTAAATAGCTATCATGAGCTTCTCTTTCTCTGTTCCTTGAAATGGTTAGTTTCTCAATGACTTACACAGGCTATGCCTACAGCAAGAATTAACATTTTAACTCCCTGATAAACACATCTGGAAAACAAAAAAGTTTTCAACCACTTGGATGTGCGATTCTGCATAAGCAAAGGAGCCAGGAGACTGGCTATATTTTTCCTATTTTTATTCACTATGAGCAAGGTACTATACAATTAAAATAACTTGAATAATTTAATTTTCTGATAATTTTACTTTCACACAGTACAAAAGTCCACCACTTTTTAAAATATCACACCAAATAAGCAACTGAAATCCCTAATACTGATTTCTGCTTAAAAAATTCTGATTAGAAAAATAAACATGAAATGTATATGTATCCTGAGACAGTCACAGAACATGAGTTTGAACACATAATTCAAATCCATGGTTCTATGACTGATTATTTTTGCTGACCACTTGTTGCCATCTTTTTTAAGCTTCTAATTATATTTTAACTTTTACTACTCTAACCTAGGTGTGCCTTGTACATACATATCAGTTCATGTCTATTCTTGCTTAAAGCCCTCCAACAGCTTCCCATAATACTTAAAAATCAGATTTCTTAACATGGCTTACATCATCTGGCCCATTTACTGAATGCAACTCATATCATTCTCCCCTTCTTCCTCTAGTTTTCTTTTTTGTTTGTTTCTTTCTTTGTTTTTTTGAGACAAGAGTCTTGCTCTGTCACCCAAGCTGGAGTGCACTCACTGCAATCTCTGCCACCTGGGCTCAAGCAATCCTCCTGCCTCAGCCTTCCAACTAACTGAGAATCTCAGGTACATGTCACCATGCCGGGCTAATTTTTGTATTTTTTGTAGAGACAAAGTTTCACAATGTTGCCCAGGCTGGTCTCAAATTCCTGGACTCAAGCGATCCGCCTGGCCTCCCAAAGTGCTGGGATTACAGGCATGAGCCACCATGTCCTCTCTAGTCCTCCTCCTCTAGCATACAGCCACACAGATCTTTCAGTTTCTCAAACACATCAAGCTTGTTCTTGCCCTGGGGCTTTTATACAAACTCAGCTTAGAATGCTCTGTGCCTTGATATATCTAACTCTTCCTTGTTATTAAGAGTTCAGCTTAACTTTCACCTCCTCAGAGAGCTCCTTCTGAAAATTCCCAGTCTAAAATTGTGTTGCTCTATTTTAATTCTCTCCATAACAATTATCACCATTTGATATATCTTGTTTATATATTTAATTTTCTGTTTCAACATATTAGATGTAAACCCCATAAAAGTACTTTATCATTTTGTTCACGGCAATTAGGATAAATCTGTTTCATATATTAAAAAGAAGAAACTACAAATGTTATTTTTGTATTATCAGTTTCATGTGGCACAAGCTAATATATTTGCAGCACCAAGAATACTGTGTAGCACATAGCAGGCACTTAATAAAAATTAGAATAAACGAATATCATAGAAATTTGTGTACATGTTTATATCCACAAGAGCAGGGCAGTTATCTAGCATAAGATTAGATGCATTTTGCCCATACTAATGAAATTATTAAATTTAAAAAGTAAATGGTCCAAATAAAATCATAAATCATCCAAATAAAATTAAATACTAAATTAGAAAGTTCAATATTTGTTAAATTTCTACATTTTGACATAAATGAAGGTGGCAGCTCTTCCACTTTAAAAATTGAAACTGTAGCTGGGCATAGGGGTGTATACCTATATTCCCTGCAACTTGGGAGGTTGAGGCAGTTAAGATCATTTGGCCGGATGCGGTGGTGCACACCTGTAATCCCAGCAGGAAGGCCAAGAGGGGTGGATCACCTGAGGTCAGGAGTTCGAGACCACCCTAACATGGTGAAACCCCACCTCTAATAAATACAAAAAATTAGCCAGGCATGGTGGCGCATGCCTATAATCCCAGCTACCTGGGTGGCTGAGGCAAGAGAATCACTGGAACCCAGGAGGTGGAGGTTGTAGTGAGCCAAGTTCACGCCATTGCACTCCAGCCTGGACAACAAGAGCGAAACTCTGTCTCAACAAAAAAAAAAAAAGATAGTTTGAGGCAAGGAGTTCAAAACCAGCTTGAGTAACATAGCAAGATCCCATCTCTAGAAATTAATTAAAATTTTAAAATGCAAACTTTATAAAGATCAACTTGTCCCAGTTTTGTGATTTTTAAAAATCCATATTCAATAAAAATAAATCTAAGCCATATTTCTCAGATTCTATTCATTCACAAATAGCTCCTATGTTTCAGGTACTATGCTAGAACAGAATCATTTCCTAATGGCCTCCATATAATATGATTTTAAATATTATGTGCAATGCAAAAAAAGTTTAGAAAGGATTTGTTTACTATATTACCTGTTTTAATATGAAGTGGAGGAAGAACATTCACATGGTGAGGTGGCAAAATGCAAAGCTGCTGATTGGTGAAATAGGCAGCCATGAAACGAGCCATGGACTGGACAACTCTCACTGCTGCCTCAGGATGAACACCGTCCGTCATTCCACATTCAAAATGAGACTTCACAGCACCTAAGGAATACAGCAATAACCCAAGAAGATTGTGATCAACTACCAAAAGTATTAATATTTAAGTTCCCAACACTATACAAAAAGAAAATTGTAATATATTTTTTTCTGAGATGAGCACCTATGGCCTATACAAGCTGAGTTATAATAGGTACCATACTTCTTGAAGACAATAAAAAGAAAAACAATTACAGTTGACCCTTCACAGGATGAACTTCACAGGTTTGAACTGCACGAATCCACTTATATGTAGATTTTTTTTCATAAGTATACTAGAAAATGTTTTGGAAATTTGTGACAATTTGAAAAAACTTGTAGGCATACCACATAATCTAGAAATATATTTTTTAGAAAAAGGAAAAAGGTATGTCATGAATATAAAAAATATGTAGATAATTATTTTATCATTTAGTAATAAAATATATATAAATTATAAAAAGTTAAAATTTATCAAAATCGGCTGGGTACAGTAGCTCACATACATAATTCCAGAACTTTGGGAGGCCAAGTTGGACAGATGTCTAGAGCTCAGGAGTTCGAGACCAGCCTGGGCAACATGGTGAAATCCCATCTCTACAAAAAAATACAAAATATACCAAAAAATTAACTGGGCATGGTGGTGTGCACTGATAGTCCCAGCCACTCGGGGCGCTGAGGTAGGAGGATCGCTTGAGCCTGGGAGGTAAAGATAGTGAACTGAGATCGTGCCAGTACACTCCAGCCTAAGCAACAGAGCTACATAGACCCTGACTCAAAAAAAAAATTATCAACATTTACACAAACACTTATAGGCCATATATGGTACTGTTCACAGTCAAGAGAAATGTAAACACATACAAAGTATTAAATAACTGCATAAAATTCATTGTAGTTCCTATTGTACCACTGTATTAATTTTGTAGCTACTTTCTGTTGCTATTCTAAGGAGCTAAAGTGTTGCAAGTATTTGCTTAAAATGCTGTGTGATGATACCTCTGCATGAGCAGTTCATCTCTCCAGTAAAGTACATAGGGCAGTAAAAAGCAATCTCACAATTCTTCGGTAGTTCTCATCACATTTAGTGCAATACCACAAACCTTGAATAACACCACGGGACCTACAGGAAGTACCACTAGAGATCCTGGAAATGTTCTAAATAAGCAGAAAAAATTCGTGACATTACAAGTAAAAGTTGAATTCCTTGAGACATACCGTGTAAGGTCTGCAGCTACAGTTGTCCACCATTTCAGATAGTCATCTTGGAAACACATAACGTAAACTTGTGATATCAATAAATATACTACAATACTGGAAATGTATTTTCGCTTACAATTTTTTTTCTTTTCTTTTCTTTTTTTTTTTTTTTTTTGAGATGGAGTTTCACTCTTGTTGCCCAGGCTGGAGTGCAATGGCTCGATCTCAGCTTACCACAACCTCCGCCTCCTGGGTTTAAGCGATTCTCCTGCCTCAGCTTCCCTAGTAGCTGGGATTACAGGCATGTGCCACCACACCTGGCTAATTTTGTATTTTTAGTAGAGACAGCGTTTCTCCATGTTGGTCAGGCTGGTCTCAAACTCCCGACCTCAGGTAATCTGCCCACCTCGGCCTCCCAAAGTGCTGGGATTACAGGCATGAGCCACCATGCCGGGCCTCTTAGGATTTTCCGTGTGTGTGTGTGTGTGTGTGTGTGTGTGTGTGTGTGTGTTGTTATGATACAACACCTGAGAACAATTTTCTTAATGCAACTTTCCTTTCTCTAGCTTACTTTATTCTAAGAATATAGTATATAATATATACAACATACAAACTATGTGTTAATCAACCGTTTATGTTACCTCTAAGGCTTCCAGTAAGCAGTAGGCTATTCATGATTAAGTTTTTAGGGAGTCAAGTGATACACAAATTTTTGACACCATGGGGGTGTCAGTGCTCCTACAGTTCAATGGTCAACTGTAGTTAGTAATTACGTGAACACAGACCTAAGAACTACTCACAAGTTTTTTATTTTTGGGACAGGGTCTCACTCTGTAGCCCAGGCTGGAATGTAGTGGCACAATCTCAGCTCACTGCAACCTCCGCCTCCCAGTTCCCAGTTCAAGCAATTCTCCTGTCTCAGTCTCCTGAGTAGCTGGGATTACAGGCACATGCCACCATGCCCAGCTAATTTTTGTAATTTTAGTAGAGACGGAGTTTCACCATGTTGGTCAGGCTGGTCTTGATCTCCTGACCTGTGATCCACACACCTCGGCCTCCCAAATTGCTGGGATTACAGACATGAGCCACCACGCTCAGCCTTTAAATTTTATTTTTTAAATGGAAATACCTACCCAAAACGACCCAGCCATGACGGCCCTGCAAGCTTAGAATTTCATTATTTATTTTGTTTTTGTTTTTCCTTCCTTTCTCTTTTTTTTTTTTAAGATAAAGGGGGCAGGGCTTACTACAAAAATAATCTAAAAAGCACTGAATCAGGGATTTTTTTTTTTGAAACAGACTCTTGCTCTGTCATCCATGCCAGAGTGTAGTGGCACAATCTAAGCTCACTGCAACCTCTGCCTCCAGGGTTTAGGCCACCTTCCAGCCTCAGCCTCCTGAGTAGCTGGGATTATAGGCACATGCCACCATGTCCAACTAAATTTTTTGTATTTTCTTGGTCAAGATGGGGTTTCGCCATGTTGGCCAGGCTGGTCTTGAACTCCTGAGCTCAAGTAATCGGCCCATCTCAACCTCCCAAAGTGCTGGTATTACAGGTGTGAGCCACCATGCCCGACCCAAGAATTTTTTTTTTTTTTTTTTTTTTGAGACAGAGTCTCGCTCTGTCACCCAGGCTGGAGTGCAGTGGCACAATCTCGGCTCACTGCAACCTCCGCCTCCCGGTTCAAGTGATTCTTCCACCTCAGCCTCCCGAGTAGCTGGGACTACAAGCGCACACTACCATGCCCAACTAATTTTTGTATTTTTAGTAGAAACAGGGTTTCACCATGTTGGTCAGGATAGTCTCGATCTCTTGACCTCGTGATCTGCCCGCCTTGGCCTCTCAAAGTGCTGGGATTACAGGGGTGAGCCACTACGCCCAGCCCCAACCCAAGATTCTTAATGCTTTGTCTGTACCATTAGATACTTCTATTAGAAGTAACAGCTCACTAGTATAAGATTTTTGGGGGAGGTAGCAGCAAAAACAAAGTTTGGGGTGGGCTGGGCACAGTGGCTCATGCCTATAATCCCAGCACTGTGGGAGGTCAAGGTGAGAGGATCACTTGAGTCAGTCCAGGAGTTTGATACCAGCCTACGCAACATGGAGAAACCCCATCTCTACAAAAAATACAAAAATTAGCCGGACGTTGTAGCATGTGCCTATAGTCCCAGCTTCTCAGTAGGCTGAGGCAGGAGGATCACTTGAGCCTGGGGGGTTGAAGCTGCTGCCAGCTGTGATCACGCCACTGCACTCCAGCCTAGGTGAAAGAGTGAGGTCCTGTCTCTCTCTCTCTCTCTCTCTCTCTCTCACACACACACACACACACAAATGTATGGGGTGAAGGGAGATGGCTAGAGAACAGGTGGGCAGAAGAGTCACATCAAAATTTCTCGCATAACTCTGATATGCACTAGCAGGAGCAAAGGACATGCATCAATTCGACTTGAGAATCAAAACTCAGTAATAATACAACTTGGCATTCACAAATTTGAAAATAAGTTAATTCAAAATTACCAAATACTGTATAGACAAATACGAGGATCACATTAGTTGTTATGAAGTATATGGCCCCAACAACAGAAAGGTAACTTTCTTTCCCAGAAGTAAACAGGCATACATTCATGAGAAATTAAGTTTTATATGTGTATGGATTTGTCTTGTTCATTTTATGTCCCAGCACCTAAGACTTCTCCTCTCATATAGTAGGCACTCAAAGGAATATTGCTAATAAATAGTGTTAATTAATGTTAGGTGGTTTCTTTTTCAAATAAAAGGAATTGAGAAAATTTTGTTAGCCTTCAAGCAGTAGTCTTCATTTGGTCACTGTAATATTTGGGAAAAAAATCACACTATTTCTTCACATTCAAGTTAAAGATAACATGGGTAAGAATTTTTTTTCTCCTGGGTAAAACTTACTGTGGGAATTATACAAAGGTAAGAATTTTCAGTAATCTTAATCATGCAAAACTCAGGAATCAGCCTCTTAAATACAGAGTGACCTGATGATAAAAGTTATTGTCACAGAATAAACCTGTATCAATTCAAAAGTTAAAAAATTTTTGAAAGTATATAACTCTTGACCGGGTGCAGTGGCTCACACCTGTAATCCCAGTCCTTTGGGAGGCCAAGGCAGGTGGATCACCTGAGGTCAGGAGTTCGAGACCAGCCTGGCCAACATGGCGAAACTCTGTCTCTACTACAAATACAAAAAATTAGCTGGGCATGGTGGTGCACACTTGTAATCCCAGCTACTAGCGAGGCTGAGGCAGGAGAATCACTTGAACCCAAGAGGCAGAGGTTGCAATGAGCCAAGATTGCACCATTGTACCCAGCCTGGGTGATAAAGTGAGATTCCATTTGAAAAAAAAAAAATTAGGCCGGGCACGGTGGCTCACGCCTGTAATCCCAGCACTTTGGGAGGCCGAGGCGGGTGGATCACGAGGTCAAGAGATCGAGACCATCCTGGTCAACATGGTGAAACCCCGTCTCTACTAAAAATACAAAAAAATTAGCT
>CAUYUD010119259.1:0-17202 GCA_963575295.1 Alouatta caraya | reverse complement strand
GAGTTGTGATCCCTTGTAGGAGGAGAGGCATTCTGGTTTCGGGTGTTTTCCTCCTTTTTGCGCTGGTTTCTTCCCATCTTTGTGGATTTATCTATATGTGGTCTTTGTGGTTGGTGATTTTCAGATGGGGTCTCTCACTGGACGTCCTGTTTGTTGATGATGAAGTTATTTTTTTCTGTTTCTTAGTTTTCCTTCTAACAGTCTGGCCCCTCTGCTGTAGGACTGCTGAGGTCCACTCCCGGCCCTGCTTGCCTGGGGATCACCTGCAGTGGCTGTAGAACTGTAAGAGTTGCTGCCAGTTTCTTCTTCTGCTATCTTTGTCCCAGAAGATTACCCACTAGACGTCAGTCTGAGCTCTCCTTTATGAGGTGACTCGTTGGATATACGGGGGTCAGGGAGCTGCTTGAGGCGACAGAGTGTTCTTTACAGGAGCTCAAGTGCTGAGCTGTGAGCTCCGTTGTTCTTCCAGAGTTGCTGGGCAGGTACGTTTAAGTCTGCTGTGGCAGAACTCATAAACCCCTTTTTTTTCCCCAGGTGCTCTGTCCCGAGGAGTTAGGGCTTTATTTATGAGTTTCCCTTGTGCTGCTGCCTTTTTCTCTGGGCTGCCTTGCCCAGCGATGAGGCCTCCTACTCACTGCCTGCAGAGGCTTTGCTGAGCTGCTGTGGGCTCCGCCTAGCTGCCCTGTGAACTTCCCTGCAGTCCAGTTTATACCGGTGTAGTTAGAACTGCCTGTGCAATGGCAAACTCCCTCCATAGTGGCAGACTGCCTCAGTAATGGCGGATGCCCCTCCCCCACAGAGCTGGACCGTCCCGGGTTCAGCTGTGCTTGCTGTGAAACTCTCGATCCAGAGCGTTTCTGTTGGCTGTTTTTTTTTTTTTGTTTTTTTTGTTTTTTTTTTGTGGGGGTGGGATCAGCCGAGCCTGATCACCTGGCTCCCTGCCTCAGAGCGTCTTTTTTAGTTGAATGGTCAACTGTCTCCCAGGTGTTCCAGCCGCCTGTTGAAAAGGCGCCAGGATCTGTGTGATTTCCCGTGCGGTGACCCACTGCGCCGGCTGAAACCGTGGGTGCTGGCGTTTTTTTGCCTAGGAAATCTCCTGGCCTGGCAGCCTATTTCAGTCCCTTTTTTAAATCAGATGAATGGGTGGCTCTGCCTTCCCGGAGCTCCAATTCCCAGCTAAAACGGCACCTGGACCCACGTATTTTGTATGGGGAACCGCTGCGCCGGGGCGCTGCTCCAAACAGCGGTGGCGAAAACAGCCACGCCAGTGAAAATAGTGGCGCCGGCCATGCCGGTGAAAGTAGCCGTGCTGGCCAAACAAGCTGCGCTGGCGACCCTTGGGGCTCCTCCCCCTGGGAATATCCTGGTCTGTGGGCAATAAAAATCCGTCTCGTAATGTGGCGTCCACTCACCCTCCACGCTTTCACTGGGAGCTGCAATCCTCAGCTGCTCCTAATCGGCCATCTTGGATTTCCCGGTAGCTAGAAATTTTATTGAAGACTTCCTAATTTTTTGTAAATAAAAGTTAAGATAAAATTATACTACTCAATCAACTCCCTATACCCTATACTTTTACAATAGTTCATGCCATAGACAGGAAATGGATATGCTGGGAGAGATAGTTGTTTGTTTATTTTTCAAAATAGTAGTCTTTTTAAGCTCCTGGTACAGCTTTGTTGATGCCTGTATCCCTTGCTTTGGTTACTGACCCTGGGTCTTCTTGTCTGGACACCTGATTTTGTATAGTTTCTCTTCATTCCCATTCATTTCAGACGCTCTTAAACTTTCTAGTTCCTAATCTTAATCTAGCTTCAACATTATCCTGCTTGCAAATGTACTACCTATCCAAATGACTTGGTTCTTCTCAATTACCATAGTTCTGGTCTAGTTTTTCCCTGTAACAGTTGGTATAAACAGTAACGTGGTGTGCAACCCGCTTTTTAATTTTAGAGAATCAGATTCTGTATTGGAAAGTCGCTTAAATTTTTGAGTCCTCAAAACCAACCTTTTGTTCAAATGGTTAATAGCTTTGTCTAGCATGTTATGACTAGAGAATAGTGCTTTAACTAGGGAATAGTGCTTTAAAAACTGTAAGGTTTAGTGTTGTTATGAATTTGACATGTATTAATATGATCATTGTTAACGGACAGTTTGGTGCTGATCTCCCAGGTTGGTTAATTTATTTAGACTTTTGCCCACTTACTTTACAAATGGATGTCTAGCTATCTGCTAGGCAATTACAGCTTAGCTGCATTGACACCTGCTTTCCTTTATTCTTATAAAAAGCAGAGTGCTTGAAAAAGCAAATATATAAATAACTTCTCCCAAATAAATAGTACTCTAAAATATAACAGAATTAATTACGTTTGTGGGTAAAGATACCCACTAATTTTTATATGGATACTTAAAAAAAAAAAAACAAGTAATTGTAATATAAATGGACAATGATTTATAGATTATATCATAATATTATTTACTTTTAATGACAATTCTGTGGATTATAGTAGAGATCGTCATCTTACTGATGGTGATGTTGAGAATCCAATACATTAAATGAAAGGCCCACATTTATACAGTTTGGGGTTCTAGATTATAAATAGATATTTCTATAATTATCAGGCCCCTGCAGCAGCGGAATAGAATGGCAGGGAGGAGGAGGAATAATCAAACCACTTTGCTTTTACTGCAGAAAGACAGTCAGACATTAAAATGAATTAAAGTCAATTCATGTTTTTATATTCCTGAGGAAAAGCATTCATTCAAAGGACTTTTGCAAAAATCTTTTTATTATGGTTATTTTCTCAGAGTTTAAAAATAAACAGAAACCTCTCAAAGAACAAACGGTACCTATTTAATGGTGTAACTTTACCAATACTGCTGAAACATAATTTATTAATAGATAACATTGGTCCTGAGTGATTCAACAAAAGCACGATGGATGCCACTTGAAGTCACAACAATTAAAGAAACTTAACAGAATGGCCTCAGTTGCTATGGTGACAGTTACAGAACTGTTGAGGGACAGCATGAAACACTTAAAAAATTGTGTTCTTTTCAGAAAATGATCTGTGACAGACATATGTAAAAATGGAAAAAAAAATACTCAAACTTACTTCACTCAATAACATCTTTACTTAGGAGTTAGAATTTAATATAAATACATTCAGTATGGAGATTTGCCTCAGAGATTCGCATTGGAATTAAAAGCAAAAAGTTTGTCACCAGATTTCTTACATTTCAATATTTATAAAAGTAGGTTTTATTGTCTTAGAATTGATTTGTCCTCATAAACTAGGTATGGTTTTCTTTTTCCAAATAATTATGGAGTCCTTAGGTTAACCTTGAATGAAAGTATTGCTCATTTTAGTCAAACACCACTCAGTTTAATCAACTGTGATTCATTGAATCAATATTTTCCTTTAAATAGATTGAAGCTAACTAAAGAAA
Source organism: Alouatta caraya (assembly GCA_963575295.1). Lineage (NCBI taxonomy): Eukaryota > Metazoa > Chordata > Mammalia > Primates > Atelidae > Alouatta > Alouatta caraya. Next base: position 13,755 of record CAUYUD010119259.1, on the reverse strand, counting down.
CCTTAAAGAAAATAAAAGCCATCAAATATATAGAAGGAAAGAGAGACCAAGATAAATCATTATTTATTTGTTATGAATTCTAAGGTAGCAATATTGAAATGCTAATTATCAAAGTAACATTACAAAACTATTTTTTACTAAACAACAAACTTTTAACAACAATATTAGCCATCCACATTTTGCATGGCACCTTGTTAACTGAAACCTAGGCATATTGGAACCATGTCCTTGCTTTGATTTAATTTCAGTTACAGAGAACTGTGCAAAAGTGAGGGCATGGTTCTCATATGTATGAGTTTCAGTTAACATGGTACTATACAAAAAGAAGCCTGTTTGTATTTACCTGTTAGATAATTTCTATATTATACTATGAAGACAAAGCAAGCCAGAACCATTCCTCAGTATTAATATATATGGGGCATATGGAGAGCATTTTGTTCTTTTTTTATTATTAGATCCTCCTCATCACTAAGAATGAAAACACATTTGCCATATGCTTTAGTCACAGAATTTTTTGTAATACATTGTAAGCAATTTACTTTTACTAACAAACTGTTGTTGTTTTTAACCTTGCCAGATTCCACAAGAGAGTAGAAATAGCTTAATGCAAACATATGTAATATGATAATAACCTAGAAACTGAATAAAGAACATCAATATAAAGCCAAAGAAAAACAGTATTGACTGTATTAGTCAGGTGTTGGTGCACTAATGTTGCATAACAAACAACTGCACATCTCAGTAGTCACTGGTCTTTCGAATAACTGTGGTTCTTGTCAGGATTGAGCTAAAGAAACATAACTTGGGTCAGGCACGGTGGCTCACACCTGTAGTCCCAGCACTTAGGGAGGACGAGGTGGGTGGATCATGAGGTCAAGAGATGGAGACCATCTGGCCAACATGGTGAAACCCTGTCTCTACTAAAAAATACAAAAATTAGCTGGGCATGGTGGCAAAAGCCTGTAGTCCCAGCTACTTGGGAAGCTGAGGCAGGAGAACTGCTTGAACCCAGGAGGCGGTAGTTGCAGTTGAGTGGAGATGGCGCCACTGCACTCCAGCCTGGCGCCTGATGACAGAGCGAGACTCTGTCTCAAAGACAAAAAACAAAACAAACAAACAAACATAACTTGACTTTGTATAAACGTGGGATTCAGGTCTGGTATACCTGTCTCCTAAATTCAGCATCAGCAGCTATTCTGAAGGGAAGGCTTTTCTCATGCAAGAGGGTAGGAGGACAAGAGGGAGAGTTGGGATCATGAACTCTCTCTTAAAGTATATATTAAAGTCTCTCACGTCTGTCCACATTCCACTGGTTACACAGCATGTCTCTTGGATAAGTCCAAACTCAAGGAAATCAGAAAATATACTTTAACCATAGGAAAGCTATGGCAAGGGAGGGGAGGGAAGGAAAAGTGAACAAGATACTTTCTAACATATCTACCATCTATATGTTTTAATATACTTGCTATAATTGAGCCTTAATGTTTACTTTGGTTCTAGTAATCCTCACTTATCCACGGGGGATAAATTTCAAGATCTCCAGTGGATGCCTGAAACCATTGCTCATAGCAAATCCTGTGTATACTATGCTTTTTCCTCTACAAGCATACATACACATGAGAAGATGTAATGTCTAAATTACACATAGTTGGATATTGACAACACCAACTAATAATAAAGTAGAACAAGAATAACAATTTATTATAATAAAAGTTATGTAAATATGATCTCTCTTTGTGTCGCTCTTCCTCTCTTTCAAAATATCTTGTTGTTGGTAATATTTTCAGAATGTGATTGACTGTGGGTAACTGAAACTGCAGAAAGCAAAACAAAAGATAAGTGTAGACCACTGTATAATAATTGACATTAAAACAAACTAAAACACTGACCTTTACATAATTCTTATTATATTCAGAATATTAACATTTTGATAAAGTCTGAGAATATCCTCATGAAATATGATACATGAAATAGATTTGAAGTAAAAGTAACAAAGACTTAACAGCCTCATTTTAAATTATAATGACATGAGTATTTCATCAACAATTATCTGGTTTAATATTATTTCAGTGTAGACAGGTGCCATACATTTTAGATGATAAAAATTCTAAGTCTTGTCTGTGTTTTCCCTGAAATGAAATCAAGGGATTAATATTTTCCATGCCTCATATTCTTAAAGTCTTCAAATTCACATCACACATAGAAAAGAAATTGTTTATATGTGGTTTAAATATTTACAAACCTTATTTTGTTTCACAGGTTACAAGTATTACAGAGAAGTGCCGCTTTACAATTTAAATAGAGGCAGAAATGAATATAAAGATTGAAATTAAGCACAGTTTTCTCATAAAATGTGAATGGACTTTTTAAAACTCAAATTATAGGTTTTTTTTTTTATGGTGCCAATTTTAAATACTTTTATTTAAGACATTGCATTTTCCACATACAATTTTAAAAAGACTTTCTGCAATTGATGCGTCAATGATTATGTAATAAATATTGAAGCCCTAATTAATTATTTGGAAATCTTTATCAATAAATCAGCCCTATATTTCTAAAAATAAAGTTAATTATGAAATACATATATGTGTATATACATGTGTGAGTGTATGTGTGTGATGTGTGTGTTTGTGTATAATATTTTAAAGCCTTATTACCATACAGCTGAATCTATGCCTTGATTTCAAATTCTTAATTTGATACTGTGTTTTAAGTGCCTACTATATGCAAGCTACATATACTAAATGCATGTCTTCCAAATTCCCTTGTTAAAAATCACCAGCTTCTTATTCAGGAACTACCAGGAGATCTATTTCATGTCTCTAAATATGAAATGTTGCCTTTACCACTGCTCAAAAGTCTCCTATTTGCTGCCTATTTAAATTTCTTTGATTTCTTCATAAAAACTGTGCATGTGTAATGAAATATGGGACACTAATAGTGCTTGAATTAAACTCTTCATTTTTCTTTATAAGCTTCTCTTGGTTTCTGAACATGTCTCGGGATTAATATTGACACATGTGAATTACTCAATGGTTTTGTTTTTATTTTTTATTTTTCACACCTTCTATTTACCTGAGCTTGTATGTCTTCATAACCAGTCATGACCAAACCTGTTGTTCAATGCTGGTTCATAACAATCTAATCAGAATGGCATCATAACTCCAGGAGCAAAAGAATGTTTGTCAGATCTTAATGACAATTATAAGCAAGGAAAAAGATGAATAAAATTATATGATTTTTCATATTCTGGCATAGCTTGAGCTTTTAGGGCACCCTCTAAAGGAACTACTTGGTCTATTTTGCTATCAGCAAGCCATCAGTTGTTTCTCCTTTGGGGTTAATTCAGAAAACATCTAGGAATAAGATTATTTCATGAAAAAACGCAAGCATGGAGGGACCAAATTAGTCATGTATGAGAACAATTAGATTTTAAAATTGCAATTTTACACATTACGTAAAATCAAAGAAGAGATATTTAAAAGTACTGCATCTAACATTCCTTTCTTATTAATGGTGTTTTCTGTTCCAGCTACCATTTTGGCATTCTTAAAGTTTGTAATCAATGAAGACCCCGGTGTTTAAGGGCTGGCTGCATTATTCTTTTTTCCCTTTTTTTTTCCGTGCTAGAAACATTATAAATTCATCATGTACTGGATTAATTCTGAACAGCTGCTCTTTAATATTATTTTGAAGCCCCAGATAGATTATTTGTGTTTTGAATTATCCACAGTGTTCTAAAATGGGCATCTATATGTGATTTTTATAATCAGGAAAATATAAGAATGAGAAAAGATCTGTGTACTTGATATACATCTTTTTTGTTTGTTTGTTTGTTTTTTGAGACAGTCTTGCTTTATCACTCAGGCTGGAGTGTAGTGGCACAATCACAGCTCACTGCAAACTCCACCTTCCAGGATCAAGTGATTCTGGTGTCTCAGCCTCCTGATAGCTGGGATTATAGGTGTGCACCACCATGCCTGGCTAATTTTTCTATTTTAATAGAGTTTGGGTCTCACCATGTTGGCTTGGCTGATCTTGGATTCCTGGCCTGAAGTGATCCGCCTTTCTCTTACAGGTGAGAACTACCACACCCAGCCCACATCTTTTGTTTAAATCATATTTATACTAATTTACCTGGAAATAGCATTAGAGCATAGATCAATATAGACTGGAAAGAAAAGCAGCCAACAAAACAAACAAGCAAGAAAACAAACAAACAAAATATTTTTATTATAAAATGTGAAAATATATTCTGCTGTCAGTGTTTAATGTGACTTCAAAATTATACCAGTCATAGGAAATTAACAGCAGCCCTGCATTGCTCCAGAGTTTTATGATTTTTCTAAGAAGGAATATATATATATGAGGGTAACAATTGGGAAACAAAGGAAAATAAAGTAAAATTCAGACTAAAAACAAACAAAATATAAGATTGTTTCAGAAATACAATATGGCAAATATAAATATATAGAGAGCAAACAAGTATAGTCTAATTAATGAAGTGTTTCACTCCTCTCATTTTAGTGGGAAAAAAATTTTCTTCTAGAAAGTAATATAGAAAGATAATAAAATTACATATTGAAGAAGAATTTATTTCTTTGTACCTTTACTGACCTTCATTACAGGATTCATTTTTAAATCATTTTGTTATCGATGTTAATAAATACATTTGATATTCATAGGAATTTCACTTGGAAATGATAAAAGATTTCACAGTAATAATATAATGTTGGCTAAAAGTAGCCAGTTATTGCATATTTAAACTTCTGGTCTTTAAAGTGACAAAAATTCTAGATCTTGTAATTAATGACATTAATATGTGCTGACATAAAATGAAACTGTTGATCTAGTAAATTGTGTCCTTTGACTTAGTCATAGCTCTCATTTGTCTCCACGCTTTTCTTTTCACTTTGACTGTCAACAACAACCAGGTTTGTCCTCTAGATACATTTTAATTTTTTCTATGACCGTTGAACTGTTATTTTCTATGCTAACAGTGGGACAATGTCAATGGAAAAACATCACTATAAATAGGATTTTGTCAGATGCAAACATGTTGGAAATATAATCTATATGCCTACTTGTCATGTGTTTCTAAGCTATACTATGTTGTTGTGGAAAAAATTGGAAATTTATTTTTTAAACTGGCCTAGCAGATGACAGAAACACAAATAAGATGACCTTTTTCTGAATATACTTTGGCCCTTTATATGTAGACTGCAGTTATATTTTTATGTATTATATAACTTGTTAATTATCCAACCTAATTTTTTTAAACTTTAAGTTAAATTGCTTTATAGAAATAAATTTATCAGCTTTTATCAACAGCTGTCATAATTACTGATAGGAGCTAATGAAATAATTCCATTTTTATCTTAAAGAATCCCATGTTTGTTTGAACAATTCAGGCACAAAAATCTACCATTTATACCAATCAAATATTTTTATAACATATAAAATTATAAAGCAAAATATGACATTTTAAAAGCTGAAGATGAATAATTTTAGATTTTTTGAATATATCAATTTATCCTCCCCCTGCTATAAAGAACTATTTGAGACTGGGTAATTTATATATAAAAGAGGTTTAGTTGACTCACAGTTCTACAGGCTATATAGGAATCATGGCTAGGGAAACCTTAGGAACTTACAAGCATGAAGGAAGGGTGAAGGGGAAGCAAGCAGGTCTTCATGTGAGGGCAGGAGAGAGAGAGAGAGAGAGAGAGACAGAGAGAGAGAGAGAGAGAGAGAGAGAGAGAGAGAGAGAGAGAGAGAGAGCACAAGGGGAAGTGAGACACATTTTTAAACAATCAGATCTCTTCAGAATTCACTCACTCTGAGGAGAAAAACAAGGGGGAAATCTGCCCCCATGATCCAGTCACCTCCCACCAGGTCCTTCTTCCGACGTTGGGGATTACAATTCAAAATGAGATTTGGATGGGGACACAGAGCCAAACTATATCGCTAAAAGTTTGTGTTCTCTAAGTAGCATAAGAGGAACTGAGTAAATATTCTGCTACTGTTGACAGAGGTGATGAGCAATGTCTCAGGTGGATATTGAAAGTGGCAAGATGACAGACTATAGAATTAAATCACTTCACTAAGAAAAAAAGCATTTAAAAAAAAATCCAAGAAGAGAAAGTGCATAAAAGCATTCAAGAAAAACATATAATAGATACATATCTTTGATATTTATTTTTAATTAAGCTGACTTTTAAACACAGAACTCTTTTAAAAATAATCGTTTTAAATATCTTTATACCAGACAGACTCTAGCCAGAAGAAATAGCTGAAACCTCTGGCTTTTAAGCCATTTTTTTCTTTCATCAAAGGAATTTTCTCAAGTGAAAACAATAAACCTCACCTAAGGTTTTATGACTTAACCACAGATGCACGAGATGTCTCTGGAGAGATGGCAAGCAGTTTTTTATAAGATCTAGAATCACCCCTAAGGTAGCTCATAGAAAAGAAAATTCAAGTCAGAAAATCAGAAACTCTACATGGAGGGAAAAAGAATAAATAAATGGCAAAAGTCCCGCAAGTGTCAAACCAGAAATAACTCATTTCCTAAGCCAGGAATTGAACCCTAGCTATCATTATGAAAGAGCAAATCCTTAACTATTGAACTGCAGCATGAGGTGAAAATTATATTGTTTTTCCCAGAAGGAAGCTAGAATAGTCATTTTTGAGCTTGAAAAGGATATACCTTTAACAGGGAAAAGAAACTGATGTAAATCTAATAAGTCTTAAAACAGATTTGAGAATTAGAAGTCAGTATTTCTTGTGATCTTACTAAAAGCAAATCAATACCTAAAAAAAAACTTGTTTTAACATAAGGGACCAAAATTTAGATGGATTATTATGAATAAATTTTATTTCAGTTATGTCTAATTTAATTATATATAATTTTTAATATAAGCTCCCTTTTATAAACCTCATCACAACTTACACAGATCATCTATGACATGCTTAGCTTTTCTGATTTATCCTCCTCTACTCCTGTAATTTCTTCTTTCCTAAATAATTAGTCATTCTACCTTAGGACAAGAATTTACCACACATGATTCTTCCTAATAACCTTTCTTCCTTCCCTCCCTCTCTCCCTCCTTCTTTTCTTTTCTTTTCTTTTATCTTCTTTTCTTTTGTTTCTTTCTCTCTCCCTCTCTCTCGCTTTCTTTTTCTTTCTTTCTTTCGTGGAGTTTTGCTCTTTTTGCACAGGCTGGAGTGCAGTAACAGGATCTTGGCTCACCACAACCTCCGCCTCCTGGGTTCCAGCAATTCTCCTGCCTGAGCCTCCTGAGTAGGTGGGATTACAGGTGCACACCACCACACCTGGCTAACTTTTGTATTTTTAGTAGAGACAAGATTTCCCCATATTGGCCAGGCTGGTCTTGAATTCCTGACCTTAGGTGATCCACCCACCTCAGCCTTCCAAAGTGCTGGGATTACAGGCATTAGACACCACACCCAGCCGATCCTTTCTCATATAACATTTATTTCCTTTTAACCTTTCTTACCAAAAATACATCTTTGTATTTGTAACCTTCACATTTCTCTTTCCTACTTACTGATTTTTTATCTTTCTCACTTGTTTCTGGTTTCTTCTTAAATCTATATTTTAAGATTCACTTTTAAATAATGTCCAATTGGCAAATGCTTTTTTCAATAAGACCATATCATTGGCATATTTCATTTATAGAATTATATGAAAGTTTTTATTAATCCTAAATTTCAGTGAACTTATCACATGAACTTGTTAAATGCTTGAGCTTACTAACCTTATGAGTGGTCTTTTATTTATTAGTCCATTCTGTAGGCACAAGATATAGCATAATGAATGCATATACACATAAACACATATATTTATGTATGCATACACAAAAACAAAGATCCAATAGCTTTTATCTTAGGACCCTGTTCAAGAAATAACAAAAACTCATCATTTCATAAATGATAGCTAGATCCAAATTATATCTCTAAAAAAACTGGGACTTTTCCACATGGCTAAACTTGTTTTCTAATTTGAATTTGTTCTAATTGCCTAAAAGACGTTCTAGTGATCAGTTCTTTAGGACATGTCTAATAAGGATCTACTAGACAAAAGTTCTTTTAAGTCTAGCAAGAGCTCAGTTATTTTCATCTTCAAATTCTCACACTCCCTAGCAAAGTATAAAATGATGTGACAATAGGAAAAGTTGTAACAATGTGTAAAAAGTTGTAAAAATACTATTACAGAAAATGATGACTGTAGGGTAGAAACCAAGATGCCCTTAGGGTGGACTCTAACCCACAATCCTAGAGGGAATTCCAATGCCAAACACTGCAGCGCCTCCAGGGGGCAGCCAGTGGTACCAAATGCCAAAAAACCCAGAGTAGGCAAGTATCAACCAACAAGGGTCCCCACACCAAATGCCAAAAACACAGAAGGATCCTGGGGTTGGCCAATAAAGAACCCCAAACACACTAGGCCTAAAATAATTGGGGCTACAGAACAACATGACTTTGGCATCTCAGGGTCAACATAACAGGAGACATCTCACAACCAAGTGTCTGCCTTAAGCAATTGCTCAAATAGCCAAAGCAAAGACTACAAACATGACAATGAAATAAATATAAGCGTGCATTTTGGCACCAAGAGTAGAAAAGTAAAATCGACAGTTAATAGTAATGAAGGAGAAAAGGTCTGAGAGAAGGGGCAACAGATGAGCTACAAAGGACATGGTTGGCCAGACATGCTCCCATCTGAGGCAACCAGACAATGGCAGACTGCAATCAGGCTTTGAAGCCAGAAGCCTCATGGCCACTTTCCCATCTGTCCAAAATAAAGAACATAGGAAAGGACAGAGGAACCAAAATCAAACTGGGGCAGGGAAAAGACAGTAAGTTGAATCTAGACAAAGGGAGACTCACTCAGTGGTCAGGTTTAAGTGATGCTGATTGACCTTAATTTGGGGTCTTGGGGGATGTCTCCATTGTCACTTCATCAGTCACCAGAAAAGATGTCACGGGATGAGTCCCAAAGTTGGAGTTCAGCTTGGTAGACCGCATGGCAAGGAGCACACATAGGAAGGGATTTAAGAATGAGCCAACAGAGTAAAGTGAAGGCATGTGTATCAAGAAAGTAAACGAAGGAAAGAATAGCTACTCCACAGGCGGAGCAGCCCTGAGGGCTGCTGCTGATTGGCTATTTTTATGGTTATACTTTGATCATATGTTAAACAAGGGGTATATTATTCATGAGTCTTGTTGGAAATGGACAGGAAATTTTTGAAATTAAGAGTTTATCTTTCTTTCGGATCATATAGAGTAACTTCTGGATGTTGCCATGGTATTTGTAAACTACCTAGGCACTGGTGGAAGTTTCCTGTAGTATCATAGTATATTATAATTTGCATATAATGAGCAGTGAGGACAACCAGAGGTTGCTTTTTTGCCATCTTGGTTTTGATGGATTTTCACCAGCTTCTTTACTGCATCTTGTTTTATCAGTGTGGTCTTGCAAAACAAGCCCTGCCAAATTCCTAATTCACTCCCATTAATGTCCCTTAGTCTTATTTAACCCTTTGGATAAAATTTCTCCCCCTCTCTCCAACAGTGTATTGATCTTATCTTTATAATAGCACTTATAACTTTGTCTTGCAATTCTATTTGCATGTCTGTTTAGGAACAAAGAAATATTTTATTCAACTTCTACCCTCTGTACCTTCCTCAGACCTAGCACGTGTTGTTGCTCAGTGGATGCTGAATTAATGTTTGAGCATAACAAGCAGATTTTTAGGTATTCTAGTCCTCTGAGTATGTAGGTTATCTTTATATTGAAGGGAATTTTTCCCAAAGGGTTAACGTTAAATAAAGCCAATGATTATTAAAAAAAATCAAAATTTTCATCTAATTTTCTTATAGTCAGAAAAAAGTATAGTTCAGAAAATATTTTTTCATGTCATGAACAAAATTCTAGTAAGGAAACATAAGTAAAATATAAAATATATATATTTTTCTTATTTGTGTTTTTGGAACTAAAGAACTCTAGTGGTTGGCTTGTATTTCAACTCACATTTTTTAATTCATCCAAATAAATGATTTTCAGTATTTAAATATTAACTTTAAAAAATAACAAGCATTGTTAAACATTGTTAAACTAAATAATGTGTTCTGTTCAACATTCTATATTTCACACAAGTTGTTTTTCATTTTGGACATTAGGTATTCTTTTTTAGCTTGTATGTCAATAATTTCATTCTGTTCCTAGCAAGTCAATGGATAGATCTGGTCGACACACTCTCTTTTCCATTCTCTTGTCTCATATAAAATCTTTAACTAGTTATTGCATAAGTTTACTATCTTTTATTCAAACTTTTGATAACTAAAAAAGAAAACTGAAGAATTAAATGAAGCATAAAGGAATGTGGTTTTGTACACAGGAATAAAATCCAAGCATGAAAGAACATACTAGTTTTGTTTTTTAACACTGATTGCTATTTGCTACAACAGCAGTGATTACCTCTTTCCTGTCCCAGAGCAATACAGTCTTAAATGCTCAGAACAAAGCTTAAAATAAATAGACATGTTGAAAGTTGTACCATTATTCCTTACCACTATTCCTTTGTCCCTTAAAATTAGAAAAAAGAATAAAAGGCTTATAAGAGAGAAAGGAGAAAATAATAAAGAATGATAGAGGACTTTATACTATGTATACATTATTTGAAAGAAACCTACATCTATTTAATTTCAAACTGTGATAGTTAATCTCAGATTTTTATAGTTTTTCTTACATGAAAATTTGCTACATATTTTCTTTCTGGACAACAGAAATTGAGAGAGATGGATATAAATGTATCTTATATAGAGATAGAAAAAGACAAAAAGAATCATTTCATACATTTTATTGTCTGTAATGATCAGTTTAAACTATACATCAGTTATTCAGTATGGAATATTGTAGAAAAAGAGATAAATATATGATTTTATGTATATCCATTACCATTCTTTTCTAATGAAGGTAGAACTGTTCCCCATTTGGCCACTTCTTGTCAGGGTCTCTAAATTCTGAAAGCCAGAAGCAAATGTAAAAGCTAATTGCAGTGATTACTTAGAATTCTTTTCAGTTGTGTTAGCTTTCATTTCTACAGAAAATCTGTTTTGTAAGATGATTTCCATTTTCTAGAACAAACATTTGACAACTCAGTGAGAAGAAATTTAGTCAATTTTATTTTACATAGATGTAATATTCTTAAGCATAAACATAAAAGAACTCTGAAAATAAAGAATTTTAATAAATGTAACTGACAATATAGTATGTTTACATAGAAGTATCTTAGGGCTGCAATGTTAATCCATGTGTGAATTTGGTTTCATTGTGTAGTTTTAGTGTTAAGTATATTTAATTGTTTATCTTTGGGTTGTATGTCTGGGAAAGCAATGGATGCACAAGAATTTTTAGGGTTTCAGAAAAATGTACTATAAAGGAAACTGAAAATTGCCTCTCAGAAAAGCAGTCATATTTGGTATACAATGAGTATAAGAATGAGGTTGTTCATAAAATTTAATAAAGGAGGAACAAGATTTGGTTAATAAGTTTTGTTTGTCTATTTATCTATATATTCGTTTATCTCATTTTCAATGTCATTCAACAATCTTGTTTATTAAAATTAAAGTTATCCTTTTTCTGAATTTATTCTTCATTTAGACCTCACAGACTTGTTTAGTTTGTTTCTAGGTGAAACAAACTTGTTATCTTGCTCATATTAGGTTTCTTCCCCGCTGCATTTGGAATCATTTAAGTCTTTACATAGGAATCCTCCAATCTTTTTCAGTAGTATAGAATTTAGGCCTAACCTTCCTCAAGAAAGGAACAAACTGTGTTTCCTTATGTCCTCCTATTGAAAATCATTAAATCTGAGCTTCAGTATAATGATGAGACAGTTAGGGGACCGTGATTGGATATTGCTGTAAATACCTGCTTCCTTCATCAATTAGTTCCACTACAGTATCAGATGTAATGGAGACTGTTGACGTCTCATTACTGGTAACTGGATGATCTGGCTTAATTACATTGTAATTAATATTCTCATTTATTTAAAACATAATGGTGATTTTAACATAATTAAGCACTTAAGCTTATTGACAATAGAAATAACTTTATCTTAACAGTTGACTGTCTTATCATCTCAAATACTATAACTAAATTTGGGGTATCTGATTTCTTAACATTTGCTGAACAACCTTACTAAAATAGCATCAGCACGTATTGTTTTATTATATTTCTTTTTAGGAAACTTTGAATTTTAAAATATTTTATTTAAAATATTTTATTGTGTGTGTGTAACACACATACCCATTTATTAAATTTAAAAGATTAAGTCTCAGGTGGAAATCCCAATCGTAGAAGAGTTTAGAAATTAATATGATTTTGCTACTATGTCTTTGCACATATGCGTGTCGGTGAATGTGTGGATGTGTTTATGTGTGAAAAGAGAGTTTTTATAGCATAAAGTAGCTGATGGTTTCATTTAATATCTAAACAGAAGCCAACTTTTATTTCACACTGCCTTTTTAGAAGATTTAGACATGTGAAATGAAGGGATTCTTCTGTTAAATAATAATATACCAGGAGGCTTTAAGACTCTACAACACCTGGGAGGAGTAATAAAATTCAAAGGATAATAAGAGTAATGCATTGTTCCATATCCTTTAAAATAATTTTCTGAAATTTGCTAAGATAACTATACTGATTAAAACAAGGAATTGAGTCATATTTTCCTACTACTATAAATTGCAAGCATTTTTTTTAAACTATCTGAAACTCGATTTCTTCAAACCAAGTACCATCTTTGCCCTGAAAGAGTAAACACTTGACTTAGAACAACTGTAGAGACTAACCTTTTCATTCTGCCTTCTTCCTATCTGCTGATTTCTGGGTGATTGTGCTTGAACATTATTATCACAGTTATTTCCTGATCGTTTTACTCAGTTGTACCTGAATAACAGCAGAATGATGATTAGATGTATGTTGGGTTTAGTCATGACACCTTCACTGCTCATAGCTGGGTGGGCTAGCCTAACATTGATTAGCATATATGAAAGTTAAAAACATGTGCTTTATAAACTAAATAGTAAGGTTATGAATATTAACATGTTCAGTGAGTATAGAAACAATTTTATCTTACCAATTGTTTTGCTCTCTCAAAAATCATAACTAAACTTTTGTGGGACATAGAGATTAGATCTGTGTCTAAAGGCAGTTAATGCCCTATATCTGTAGTAATGTCAGATTTTCATGGTTTATTAATCTCACAGTGTGGTAGAATTTTAACATTTTTCCTTAGATGTACTCACTCATATCGGAAGATAAGATATTTTATTGAAGGAGCTCTTAAAGAACAAATGAAAGCAAAAATAAATTAAATGGGATAAATATATTTTAGAATATGCAGAAAAATATTACATTTGCCAATAATGTCATGCATTTTAGAACTTTATGCTTACTCCATTCTCTTAGGTATTTATTGCTTTTTAACATGCCCTGAAACGAGACTTAGATCAATGAAGGTATTAAATGGTTTCTAAATAGCCAAAATTATGAAAATATTTTTGTATTCTACAGTGAATTCTTTTTTTTTTTTTTTTTTTTTTTTTGAGACGGAGTTTCGCTCTTGTTACCCAGGCTGGAGTGCAATGGCGCGATCTCGGCTCACCGCAACCTCCGCCCCCTGGGTTCAAGCAATTCTCCTGCCTCAGCCTCCCGAGTAGCTG